>NDGM011072887.1:0-35089 GCA_002564305.1 Octomys mimax
AGAGAGAGAGAGAGAGAGAGAGAGAGAGACAGACAGACAGACAGACAGACAGACAGAGAGACAAAGAAAGAAGAAAGACTGGGGATGCAGCTGAGTGGCACAGCACTTACCTGCTAAACTTGAGGCCCTGAGTACAATTAAAAGGAAAAATAGAAAGACCCTGTCTCAAGATTTAAAAAATTAAAAATAGGGCTGTGGATATATGTAGCTCAGAGCAAAGGCCCTGGGTTCAATCCCTACTCCTGGGGGCAGGGCTGGTTTCATATTCTGTGAAGCATTATGGTGGCTCGGAGTCAAGCCTCCCAAGGACCCCTGAAGACAGCCAGAGTAGGCCATGGACCCTGGCTTGGCCGCGTGCTGGCCCTGCACCCTAAAGAGGCCCCTTGGCCTCCCTGAGCTCGGTTTCTGCACCCATGAAGTAGGATGCGGCCATCGTATCTGCTCCTTGGGACTGAGGTGGGGCTGTGTGCAAGGCCTGGTAGGAGGACCGCTGCACTGGAGGTGGTGTGAGCCCACAGGGGACACTGATTTCTTCCTTGGTGGCTCCTGTGACAGGGGCTGGGTACAGATCAGCCTCCCATGCTGTGTCTAGTGAAACCCTCCAGGAGATCAGGCCTGGAGAGGCTTCCTGGAGGAAGGGTTGTGGGAGCAATTCTCAGAGCTCGTGACCAGGACTGATGGGCCGGCAGCTGGAGTAGAAGGGCAACCGGGGATGGTGAGCCACACAGGCTCCACCCCACCTCTCAGAGCCCCAAAGTCCCCAAGACCCAGGGCTCAGACCCCACCCCCAAAGGACTGCCTTCATCCTGGCTAGGGGAGACAGCAATGCAGAGCAGTGGAGCAGCCTGGTGGCAGGACTCAGACCTCCCTAGGAGCACTGCCCTACCTTCCCAGAATCCCTCTTTGGTCTATAACACACAACTGTTCACTCTTATTTTTCTATGCAAATAATGTTTAAATGAACAAAAATGGGGTTGTGGATTTCTGATTCTCACAATCTGCTTTTTCCTGTAGAGATACCCTATGGACATTGCCCCAGAGGAACTAATACCTGAATTACCATTTGAATAGCCCAAAGATGGGACAGGCCCTGGTACAGATGGTAGTGATGAATTTAACCAAGTCTGTGATTTCAGCAAACATTTCTTGAAACTGAAGGAACAAGGGCCTTGGGCTATGGAGATAGCTCAATAGAATAAGCACTTGTCTGGCAAGCACAAGGTCCTGAGTTCAATCCCCAATACTGCAAAAAACAAAAACAAACAAACAAACAAAAAAAGCTTACGAGGGCCCAGATCCTTTGGCTTTGAGTTCTCACCTTGACTGGGCTTCCTAAAGGAGAGCTAAGTGACGTGACAAGAGATTTGACTTTTCTGTTTTTCCCTGGTTTCTTGAAGGCTGGGGAGCAGAGCAGCCCTTGCCCAAACCTTTTGTTGGAGTTCCCTTGATCGCATGTGAAACCCTAAGCACAGTGCCCTGAAGGCAGACAGGAGATGGCACATCTACAGGGCCTGTCATGGGGTGGCTTTTAATGGCTCCAAGAGCCAGGCCCTGAATTCCTAGTCCAGGGAGTGATGAGTTCATGCCAGGTGGCCATGAGCAACCTCACAAGGGGGAGGAAGAGGAGTCTAGAGGGTGGGGGAGGGCTCACAGCCGAACACAGGAGGCAGATGGACAGACAGGTTGGGGCCCCTCCCCAGTTCTCCTGCAGAAAGCTTCCCTTCCAGTGGGCTGGTCTTTGATTTCCCAGAATTCTCCATTACCTGGGTACCACAGTCTAAGCAGTCACAGCATTCTGGGAGAAATCATGCTCAAGTCTCCCTGAAATGTCACTGCCACACCCTCAGCATCGCCCTAGATTCCCCTTTCCATGGGCTCTGCAGATTGCTCCCATAAGGGTCACACTGGGCACAGAGACTCCCAGGATGGGTGGACAGACAAGTAGAGGCCCAACCCCTGCATACCCAAAGGAACCCTAGTAAGAGGAAAAGAAAGCCCCTGTCTTGTCTCTGCCTCAAAATCCCCAGCACTGAATTCCCCAGGCCTGGGGATGGCCAGGAGCAGCCTTGTCCCTGTGGCGTGGCCCGTGCTTGGGACTGCCACACAGCTCTGGCTCAGATGCAGCTCGGCTGTGCAGGCTGTGCCCAGGCTGGGTTCCTCTGGGCCAAGCCTGCCTTCATGCTCCCCGGGAGCCCTGGGGTCTCCTAAGATGCTCAGCCACTCTGAGCCTCTGTTCCCTGGGACCTGGGGATAATGTGACCATTCCATGGAGTGCCACATGGGATGATCGCTTTAGCAGGTCAGAGTCAGGCGGGACATGGGCAGGCTCACCTGGCCTACACAGGCTCTGTGCCCCTACACAGAAGGGCACCAGATGAGGGAATGAAGGTGTGGCCCTGGCACCAGGCCAGGTTCTAGAGAGCCCACTTTGGAGGCATGCCACCCCATCCCACCCGACCCCAGCTAGGCCACCTTTCCGGCTTGGCACTCTGTGAGTGAGGTTTCCTCTGGGCCCTTCACCTCCCCGCCCCCCAGAGCCTCACAACACTCAGTCCTCAGCTCTTCCTCTGAAAACCCCTGAGTCACCGTCTGCAGAGGCCTGCAGGAAAGGTGACTCAGGGGGATCTTCTCAGACTCCTTGGTGTGATAGCAGGGAGTGAGTGATTAAGTGGGGCGTCGAGGTCAGTGACATCACCTGACCTACGACCTGCTTCTGAGCTGGGGCTGCTGACTCAGAGCTTTCCAGAGCCACCCCACCCCCAACACTGTGGGCAGCAGGTGCTGCCATCTCCTTCATTGATTCACTTCTCTCTCTGTCCATTCATGGCAGTGCCGGATTGGATCGATTACTGGTGGCTCATTCTGGGTCTAGCCCTTCATTCATTAGTAATAAGTTCAGAGGCCATTTGCTGCCCTGCCAGGAGCCTTCTCCCATTCAGTCCTCTCACAGTATCTGACCAACCCAATATGCAGAGGGGGAAACTGAGGTACAAGGAAACTCAGCACTCCTGAATTCCAGGACTTGAACCTCAGCCTGACTCTTCTACCAGAAAAAATGGGCGCTTTCCTCAAGAGTGGTGCCTGGCCTGCTAGAGCGGGGGACGGTCCTCAGCCTTCCTGCAGCAGCTGTCACCACATGCAAGGTAAACGTTACCTAGGTCAGCCATGTCCTCAGACTGACCCATGGGGACAGGGACCTGAGCCAAGCACATGTCCCTCTGCCCAGCGCAGGCTTCCTCACACAAGGCTACTGTCCCCTGGGGTTGTGAAGGATCCCGAGCCATGGATCTCATAAAACATCCAAGGGTTTATGGGACCAGGTCCTAATGGTTAAACTGGCCCTGTTTCAATTGTCCTGCCTCTGTACTTGGGGTCTCTCTGCTCCTTCTCTGGAACCCAGCAGAAGACTCAACCTTTTCACTCACCCCTGGAGACAAAGCCCCCACACACAGAGGTGCCAGGAGAGGCAGGGCACCAGGGTTCAGGAGGCAGAGGGCAGAGCCTGCTACTGCAGGAGGACTGAGGGCTGCCAGTGGAGACGTCCCGAGGTGCTGCATCTGTGGAATCCCGCAGGGTGGATTTTTTTCCCTTGCTCTTGCTGCTGGGCTGTGAGCACAGCTTCAGATTTGTTGCATGTGCTTGTTGGTGTGTGAGCTTCTGCAGGCTTCATTACCTGGCATTCTCTACTCTGGGGATGCTCCTGGGGTGTCACCTGCTGAGGAGGGCTTCCCACTGAGTTCTTGGCTTGAGATTCTAGTAACTTGTGGTAGAATCAATCCAGGGCTCATACTCTGCCACACCCCCGAGCCAGGCCTCTGATTTAGACTTTCAGTTTCTCACCCGACTTCCCCTTCCCTAGGCTGTGACATCTCCTGGGCTTGGGGACAGGGAAGTGCCCTTTCACAGACTGGAGGTCCTTCAGAGCCCAGCAATCCTGTTCCCTTCCATGTCCCAGCTGGCCCAAGGTCCTGTCCCTGCGCCAGGTGAGCTGAAGTCCTGACCTGAGCTCACCTCGTGTTTGAGCCTTCCCTTTTATCATTCTGCCTCTAGTTGCAGTTTTATTATTGACCTTCAGGATTTTTCTTTTTCTTTTTGTTGGTACTTGGCATGGAATCTAAGGCCTCACACATGCTTGGCAAGTGCTGTGTCACTGAGCTACATCCCATTCCCTTTAATTTTTCATTTTGAGATAGATCTCACTAAGTCACTAAGTTTCCTAGACTAGGCTCATACTTGAAATTCTGCCTCAGTCTACCCTGAATAGCTGGGATTACACATGTGTATCCCTACGCCTGGCTGTTTTCTTTCAATAAATAATTTAGCAGTGGAGAGTTGTCCCTTGTTATACAGAAGGATTGCATCCAGGACCCTGTCCTAGGAACCCCAAATGCCAGGATGCTCTGCAGGTTGAGGTGTAAATCAGTGGTAGAGGACTCAGCTGGCACTCGTGGGCCCCTGAGTTCCATCCCCTGCACGGCAAGGAACAAACAAAATGCTTAGGTCTCTTACATAAACTGGAATACTATTTGCATAGTAGCCTATGCACACATGTATGCTTGAAATCACTGGATTAGTTATAATACCCAGCACAATGCAAATGCTATGCAAATAGTTGTTACATGGTATTTCGGAAGAGTAACAGGAAGGTGTAACAGGAAGAAAGTCTGAGCATGTTCAGGATAGATGCAAATATTTTCTCCATTTCCAACCACAGTTATTTGAATCCATGATGTAGACTGTGAGCGCCCAAAGGTTATTTTAGTTAGTTTTGTTGATTCTGTGTCATCCCTAACACTTCATCTGACACAGCCAGGCTCTGTGAGATGGCCCCCTTGGGACTTCATTTAACTTGCACACTGCCAGAAAGGGACTTTGCTGACTTGAGGCAGATGAAGTACAGAGGGCGGTGTTGCCCAAGAAGGTTGCGGGATGCCTGCTTGGGTGGGGACTGCAGCAGGGCTCCCAGGCCAGAGCTCAGCCAAAGGGCCCAGCGGTCCTGGGAGCCCAGCCAGCACATCATCCTTCCCTTTCCCGGAAGTGGACATGTAGCCCTGTGGACCCACCTGATTGGTTGGCAGCGTAACACTGGGTGTGGCCCTTCCTTCTAGTAATAAGCCCGTGATTTCCTTCACAGAAGTGGGCAAGGCCCTGCTGTAATGCCCCACCTCCCCTAGCAGGCAAGGCCAAGGACTTTGTGCCCTGGCACCACCCAGGCCCAGTGTGATCCATTACAGAACACCAGATGATGCGGGGCCACGCTGAACACCCAGGTTTGCTGGAGCGCATGTACAGCCAGGTCTGAGAGCCCAGCTCTGAGCAGCTCTAGGACTTGGAGCTCCCTCTCTGGTTCTTGCTTCCTTCCCATGTACAATGGTGCCAATAACAGTGCCTATGGGGCCTGGTAGGCATGATGCACCCCATAGTAAAGCACTTGGCATATCTTATGCCAGCTTCTCTAGGTCTCAGCTTCCTGGGAGATGCCCAAGTTCCCAGTCCTTGGGCTCCTGCCCTCTACCTGCCCCCTTGACCTTGCATTGGCATTAGATGGCTGTATTCTTATTGGGGCTTCTGTGGCTCTGGGCTTTGTCCCATGACCCTAACATCATTAGGCTTGTGGCACATATCTGATATCTTCAGAAGCATAGGGGCAGAGGAAATATCTTTCTTTTCCAAGGTCTCTATTTTATCAAGGAGGGAAACCTTTCCAGGTCTCCTCTCCTCAAAATTCTCCTTCCCTTTATGTTTCATCGGCACATAAAGGGTCATAGCTCACTCCTTGGACCACTGCCTGGCAAGAAGGCAGGATGACTGGCTTCTCCCCAGGATCTGGGCTCAATGCCTCATGTTTAGAAGGGAGGTCTGGTCTGGGACAGAGAAGAGCATGTGGCCATGGGATGGGCACCTGAGGGTCCCCCCACCAAGGAGAAATAGGTACAAAAGTTACATGGGCACAGCTGAGGAGCAAGAACTGGTTTTCCCAGCAGCTGGTGTTTGAGCTTCTGGGATACATAGGAGCTCAGCAGACACAAGCAGCATCATGTGCAAAGGCTCTGGCATGGGCAGCAGCTAATGTCAAGGCAGTGATGAAAGTCTGGGGCCCAGGACAGGCTGAGACAGCTGGAGAGAAAAATGGTGGTGGGGGGGATCAGCTGCCAAGCTCAGGGCTTGGTCTAACTGTGACAGGACTCCTAAAACCCAAATCTTTCCAGTGCCACCTTTGTACTTGATCATGGTGAAGCACTACTGCTTAACTAGTTTACTTAAGACTCAACACTGTAAAAAACTAATTTCAGTTTAAAAGGCCACCCCACAACCCTGCCACCAGCAGGGCACTCATCTGTCTTGGCTAGGACTAAACAGCACATAACTAAAGAGATACAGTGAAAAATAAATGAAAGAGCTGATTTTTCACTCCAGTTTCAGAGCTGGGCCCAGAAAGGATTGGAGACTCTTTTTTTTTTTTTTCAAACAGCAGAGGGTAGCAGTGTTTGAAAAACCAGGCAAGGTCTCCACAGGGCTTTCCCTTTCTCCTGGGATTGGAGGCATTGGAGGTTGAGTGTATTGTTCTTACTGGGGAGCCCAGCTGGGGTGGAGGCCCAGGAGGGGACTTCGTGGGGTATGTAGCATGCTGTGGGCAGGTATGAGGATAGCAACATCATGCCCTGACCTCCCAGGCTGCTGCCCTGGCAGGGTTTCTATGGCGGTGTAGGGGAGGAGAATGCCAGTTGGGATCCTCACTCCTGCTCCTGGAGGACAGGTTACCCTGTTTCATCCTAGGGATGCAAAGCAACCTGCTTTGGGCCAGGGAAGAGGATGCACTTTGGAAGGACAGGGCAGCGAGGAGAGACAGGAGAGAGGAGCTTGGTGTCCCCTTATATTCCACATCTGTCCCACATACCTTGCAGCCAGCCTCCATATGTGAAGTGCCCCACAGCTCTGGGCCTTCACCAGACTTCAGTCTTAGACTCATCCCAGATGCTGCTGCCTGCAACCTCTCTGAAGCTTCCCCCTCTGCACCCACTCAGTTTGGTCCATGAGGGCCTGGCCCCTGCTGCAGACTACACAAATCTGATACTGCACATGCACAAACCCACCTTTTCTTTTTCTAAGCAACCTCCCTACTCCCTTAAGGGGTTCAGCGCTTGTGTTGTCTCCCCTCACTGCAACCTACATCCTGAAAGCCTCTTCCCATGGCCATTCCTCCTAGTCATGATTTCTAGCCGAGCAGAGCATGCTGAGCGGTGCAGAAGGAGCTGGTAACACCAGAGGCCACCGGCAGCCAAAGCCACCAGGAGCCGGGGCTGGTCACACTGGAGGTGGCAGCAGCAGAGAACAATGGAGCATGAGGAGCTGCCAGGAGCCGCGTCTGCGCAGTGGAAAGAGTCCCGGAGGCCTGCTGGCTCCAAATGGCAAGGAGGCTGGCTAACACCAAAGAAGGGCTGGTTGCTGCTGGCCTTCAAGGCCCAGGGCTGTGTTTGTGTTTTTTTCTTTTTTCTGAGACAGATTTCATCTTGCTAGATAGTCCATGTTGGTCTTGAACTCATGGTGATTCTTCCCTCGGCCCCCCAAGTGCTAGAACTACAGGAATGCATCACCACCCCTGGCTCGGGGCTGCTAAGACCAAAAGAGCTATATTTGGCCAACTCCTGATTTCTATATGAACTGAGCAAAGGCTCTCAGCTGGTTAGCAACATCTGGCAGGGTGGTACAGAGATGTCCCCTTCAGAGGGCTCTAAAGAAGAGAGTGGCAGCGATGATGGCATCAGCGGGCTCAAGAACCATGTCTGGTTTCTATCCTATGTAGCAGGACTTCCTGTGCTGGGGTAGCCAGGGCCATGGAGGGCAGGGCCTGTGTATATAGCCATCTCAAGAAGGACGGTGTCCAGGTGCAGCCTAGGGCTTAGGGTATGGTGCCTGCACATCCTTGCCTGCCCCACCACCCAGGCCTGTGGCTCAGGGAAGGTCTCATCCCCTGTGCGCCTCAGCTTTTTCTCACTGGGGTGAGGGACAGGGAGGACTGGGGTCAGTGCTCAACAAAGGTTTGCCACCAAGTCAATGGGAGGAGATGACAATGACGTGATAACGGTGGTGGTGAAGGTGATGACTGTGATGACAGTAGAGACAAAGTGCTGAAGAAGATGAAGAAGAGGACAAGGATGAGGATGACAGTGAAGACAGGAAGGAGAGGATGGTCCAGCAGGTGACAAGGGGGAGGATGGTGCAGAAGATGGCACTGAACAAATTAAGTGGTGATGATGGTGGTGTGGGTAGTGCTGGTCTCCTGATTCTTGCCTCGGCTCTGGGCCCAGGAGAGGACCAGGGCACCAGGTTGCCCAGAAGTCCCATAGTGCCTCAAGGAGACGAGGGTCCCTGGAGATCTGCCACCTCCACCTTGCTCTGGGTGAAGCCAGGGGCTGACTGCACACAGGTGCTTTGGGAAGAGTCTAACCTTGGGATTTCTGGGAGGGGAAGAAGCAGGCTCAGACACATGAAGTCACTTGCTTTCAGTCACATGGAAAGTAGGCTGCAGAGCAAGTGGTGAACCGTCTGGTCTCAAGTTGCCTGTGTCATGAAGGCTGTTATAGCATGTGTCTAGGTGTCCCCCAAAGCTTCCTATGGTCATCTGTGGGGCTTTTTCAGAGGTGGCTGGGTCTAGAGTGTGTGAGTTGAGATTGATTCCCAGTGCAGTGTTAGGATTAAGGGCAGTAGGACTAAGGGTGTCAGTGCTACCTGCCCTAAGTAGCCTGGATAAGATGAAAGGGGTAGAAAGAGCTGTGGTTGTCTCTTGCTTGCTCTGCTACCTTCTGACCACCATGAAGTGTTTCTCCTCTGTGAGGCCTGTCTGCTGTGCCACCCTGCCTTGGGGCCAGTTGAGTATGACCTGAAACGTTTACAAACTTTGAGTCTCTTTAACTTTGTGTGTCAGGTATTTTGTCTTAGTAATTAGCACAGTAACTAAAGCACACATGTGTACACACATACATATGTGTTTCCATGCCCGAACTCAGCTTGTCCTCCCAACAACGTACCACAATGATTCCTTCACTGTCCCCATTTTATAGACGAGGCACTCATGACCCTTGGTTACCCTGCTCAGAAGCAACAGAGCTGGGCCTTGAACTCTGAAGCTGGAGGCCTATAGAGACACAGGAATAGAGTCTGAGAAGCCAGTCTGTGTCTAGGGCCTGTGTCTTCACCTCTAGGGGCAGACAGATGCCACACCCACCTTGGGTCTCCACTCCCCCTCCCACCCCCACCAAGTGCCCAGTGGGTTCCCAGGAAATGCTTGGAGCTTGTCCAGCCTGCATCTTCCTGAGAAGCCACTTATCTCTCACACTTAGTTGGCTGCAGCCTCTTCCTGCCAATCTTCCCAGGCAGTTGCCGGATACCTGGGGGTGTAGCACCGCTGCCCTGACCTTGGTGGCTTCTGTCACCAAGAGGACATGACTTCCACCACTGCTCCCTGGAGGCCTCCAAGGGCCAGGAGTAAGGGCCTGGCTGCCTCTGGAGTCTGTTTACTCCACAAACCCTGCTGGAACACATCCTGGGCTGTAGGCACTGCACCACGCAGCAGGCAGCAGCATGAATAAGCCAGAAAAACCCAGCCCCTGCAGCAGACCTACCTGGCCAGTGAGTGACAAAGTGCTGAGTGTCACAGAGGATAAAAATAAAGACAGGAGGGGAATGGGCCAGCCTGTGAGGGGGAGAAAGGGGCTGCAACTGTAGCCTAGGAGGTGAGGGAAAGTCATACTTGCCAAAGGATACTTGAGCGAAGACTGAGATTGGGGGCAGGGTGTGTGTGGTAAGGAGAGCTGAGGACAAGTGGGCTAAGTCTACCCAGGCTGCAGGAAAACCAGTGCAAAGACCCTGGAGCACTCTGGAGAGGTGTAAGGAAGGGGGGACTGATATGTGAGCAAGGTAAGGGGACAGATGGGGGGAGAAAGTGTGGGCTTTTCTCTGTGGAGGACAGGGAGCCCAGGGGACTGACAAAAGGAGGGCTATGCCAGGTGTCAGTCCTAACAGAACATTTTGCTTCTTCCTGAATGCCCGGGCAGGGAAAGTGTGCTGGCTGGGAGGTGTGGCCCAGAGTCCACTCACCAGCCTAGCAGGGCCTGCTCTATGTGCAAGGGCTCCAACATACATGTGCACATGTCACAGACACATGCATGTATATGTTCACTTAGTAGCTGAGTGACCATAGATAAGCCATTCAACTTCTCTGACCTGGACTTCAGTTGCTCTGTAAAAACATAGTACAGTTGGGTGTGGCAGTGCGCACCTGTAATCCCAGCACTCAGGAGGCTGAGGCAGGAGAATCACTGTGAGTCTGAAGCCAGTCTGGCCTGCATTTTGAGACCTTGTCTTTTTTTAAAAATTTTTTTCATGTATTTAGTGCAGGGTCCATAGGGTCTCGCTATGTAGATTAGACTTGTAGTGATTCTCCTGTTTTCAGCTTCCCAAGCCCTGGGATTACAGGTGTGTGCCGCCATACCCAGTCTCAATCACCATCTCAGCATGCCCCAGGGGCGGGGCCGGTATGCCATGCTGGGAATTGAACTCTGGCTGCTGCACTCTGCCTAAGCGGAGCTATCTGGCCGGCCTGAGACCCTGTCTTGAACAAAAACAAAAACGAACAAGAGCACATCATCATCCCCATAGGTTGTTGGGGAAGCATCCCAGCCTCTAGGAGACTCAAAATGTGCTGGGTGATGGAAGCTGGGAAGCAGGTAGGTAGGGCCTTCTCCGGCTCAGACATCAGACCTCACTGGATGGACAGGTCAGGTGGAGGGAAGAGGGGCGACTGACTGCTGCAATGTGGTGCGTGGAGGAGAAATGCAAGGGAGATTCACAGCAGAGGCGAGTTGTAAGCTGAAAACTGGGAAGGGTTGGAAAGTAGACCTTTGGTACTGGGGAGACTGGGGCAAGATGGCACTTGCCCCACTGCTGTTAAAAGTGTCAATGGTCCAGCAATTCTGGAAGACAGTCTACCAGTTTGTAGCTAGAGTGATTTTTTAATTTAATCTTTTATTTATTTATTTGGTGCAGGGTCTCATTATGAAGCTTAGACTTATAGTGATCTTCCTGTCTCAGCCTCCCCAGCACTGAGATTACAGAGTTGCACAACCTCACCCAGTTTCAGTGGCTGGTTTGGAGCCTGGGGCTAGCAAGGAATGCAGTACCAGGGATAGAACCCATGTCCTTGTGCTTGCCAGGAAGGTGCTTACAGTGCTGAGCTATCTCCCCAGCCCCTGCAGCTAGAATCTTAAAATGGTCTGTGCTTCTACAATTTGGAAATTTCCATGCTAAGAACCTCATTTATACAGAAAATGTAAGATGTGCCCAGAGGTATATTTAATGTTTGTCATGGTTTGGTCTTCAGAGGCCATGTGTAAAGTCTCAGTCCCCAGCAGGATGCCACTGGAAAGTGGTGGGACCTTTAAGAGAAGGGTCCAGGAAGTCTTCAGGACCTGGAGGCCTGTCCTTGGTAGAGGTGTGGCCTTATTGTGGGGCTGTGTCCTTATTGGTGGGGCGTGCCCTTGGTGGAGACTGTGAACCCCAAGTTCTTTCTCTCTGTTGCTTCCCAGCCACCAGGTGTGGTTTTGCTCTGTTATGGGCTCCTGCCAGGATGTGTGGCCTTGCTACAGGCTCAAAGCAATAGGACCAATCAATCATGGATTGGAATTTCCAACATTATAAGTCAAAATAAACCTTTTGTCTGAAGAAGTGGATTACCTCAGGCATTTGTTGTTTAGTGATAGAAGGCTGAAAAATACAGTGATGTTCATTGCTGACTGATTTAAAACAAAGAAGAAGCAACTTTAACATCTGTCCTTGGACTAACCTAAGAGACATCCTGCCCCGGAACTTGTCAACCTCTTCAGAAATGGAGCTTCCAGTAATACATGGCAGCCAAGACTAGGAGGCTATGCATCAAAGCAGGACCTGCGTGACAGCCACTATATCATTTCAGTTGCCAACAGGCCCAGAGGAAAAAATTGCAAGGGATCTGCCAGCCGTCATCAAGGGTTGACCCTTAATGACAAGATTATGGGAAATGCTACTTTTCTACACTTTGCTCTGCTGCCACCAGAGTTATACAATCCTTTCGCAGTCAGTGGAAACAACCGCACAAAATAAGCCTGGGCTGATAGCATATGGCTGTAATCCTGGCACTTGGGAGGCTGAAGCAAGAGGATCACAAGTTTGAGTCCAGAATGAGGTACATAGTGAAACTCTATCTTCAAAAACAAAACAAAACAAGCAAACAAACAAAAACTCAAGAGAAGAAAGCAGAAAAATCAAGTACAGCAAAGGAAAGAGGTGCCAGGCTGTTCAGCTAGATACTGTGACACAGGACCAGGTCACCTGAACCTTGGACAGACCTCAGGCCCATCAGAGGCCAACTGCTGTGCCTTCTGCCCATGACCAGTCTGACCAAAGCTGTGGTTTTACTCTCTCCAGGTGCCACGGGCCTCTCACTCTCCCACTTGACTATGGCCTGTCCTCACATGTGGCAATGGCTGTCCTGCACCCTCTTCACCCCCTGATCCAGCATCTTGGTGGCAGGCAAGCCTTCTTCATTGTTCCTTTGCTGTCTTCCGCGAGCTGTTTTGCTGTCGGCCCTGAGGCAGAGTGTGTGGAGCGGCCTTGAAGGCCTCACTCTTAAGTAATAAGAACCCATTTCTTCACGATTAGTTGAGCGAAGCTTTCAAAAGGTGTCAGGCCCATTTTTAGGAAGTGTCCAGGGACGGAGCTGGGAGGTCCTGGCTTTCAGGCTGCCCAGAGCGCTGGCACAGGTTTTTTCCTGGGTTGCCAGGAACTCATGCATGGCTCGTACTGTCTGTGACCTGAAGACGTGTTTTGATTTGGGGTACATACCTGAGATATAATCCTGTCCACTCCTGCCTCCGACATCCCTGACTGGACCCTACTGTCTTAGACCATTTTGCATTTGACTCTTGTTCATTGTAGGATTCTATTCCTGCTTCTGATGTGCGGATACAGAATTATCCACTTTCTGTCTCAGCTTTTGCTAAAGTGGCATGGTATCCACATTGGCCAGGCAGTCCTGGTAGTTTTTATTATGAGCAGGTTCTAAGTTGCTCAGGCTGGTTTGAACTTGTGATCCTCCTGCCTTAGCCTTCCCAGAAGCTGGATTACAGGTGTACAATACTCTGCCTGTCTCCCAGTCTGCTTTTTAAAAAGTTGCCAGATAGCTAGACATTTGCACGAGATCCCCTGCTTTTCAAATCTCGGCTTAATTTTTTTTTAAATACCTGTGCAGGCCAAACAGAATATGTGGATGGGCTGTGAGAGACCCCAGTTTGTAAGCCATGGTTTGGTGGTTGTGTCCAACAAATTTGCAGGCTGGAGCACCTCTCTGCACCCATTCTGGCTCCAGAGCCTGCAGCCCCTACCTGCTGAGACCACAGGTTTCTGTCTGCTGGTGCCACCTAGGCCCAGGCAGTGCAGTTGGGTGCAACCGGGACACCCATGCCCTGCACAATGGTCAGCAGCAGGGTGCTGATGCTTGAGCCAGCCTCCTCGGGACCTGAAGCCTGACCTCAGGGATTCTATGGAGGGTTCCTAGCAGGGCTAAGCCGCAGGTGCCCACAGAAGCACCTGGCAGTGACACAGCCTGAGCCATCTCAAGTTCTTATCCTCCTCTTTTGGCTCCCACTCCTGCTTCCTGGGGCTACCTCCCCTGATAAGCCCCTGCACACTGTCCTCTCCTGCCCTGATGTCAGGGCTCCTCCAGAGAAAACAGTGCAATGTTGAATGTGGCGAACAATCAAAGAAACAAAAGCCCTTTGAGGTGTGACAAATGCCAGGAAGGAAATGGGTGACTGCTGTGACATAGCAAAGCAGGGAACTCTACTTCAGATCACCCTCTGGAATGTGGCACCCACTGCAGGATGGGGAGGGGGCTAGAGGAGGGGGAAGGGGCCAGAGGAGGGGGGGAGGGGCTCAAAGGGAAGAAAGGCAGGCACTGTGGTGCTGGGTGAGAACCAGCTAGGGGTCTTTCAGCATAGAGCCAGGGCTGCAGGGGAGAGGGGGCTGCAGATGTGAGTGTCTCTTGGCTGCTGTGTTGGTGGCGAGGGTTCTCCCAAGAAGCAACCCGTAGCTGCACAGCCAGAGTTATGATGGGACTCGGTTTATAGCACTGTGGAGGCCCAGAAGCCTTACAATTTGCTGTTCGCAAGCCTGAGGCCAGGAGAGACGGTTGGTGTTATCCAAGTTCCGAGGGCTGAGAACCAGAAGCATCCTTGTCCCAGCTCAAACAGAGGACAACTCTGCCCTGCTTCTGCCTTGTTTTGCTCTACCAGCCTCAATGAACTGGACAGTGCTCACTGCGTACTATCTGCCGCTGCTCGTCTCCTCTAGAGATGCCTTTGCGGGCATACCTGGACACAGTATTTTACCAGCTCTCTGGGCAACCTTAACGCTGCCAAGTTGACACCTGAAATGAACTATCACCAGTTCCCCGTGGAGTAAGCTGGGCAAGATTCCAGCCCCTGCCCCACACAGGTGCCATGTCTCTGAGCTACCAGCAGTAGCCGTGGCAGTCGAGACACCTGTGGGCTGCTGGGGGACACAGAAGTGGCAAAGAAAACCCCTCTAATGCTTCTGCCGTCGCCAACCAGGCCCTGGCCTGCTCTTCCAGAGGCTGGTGGTTGGCCTTGGGAAGGCCTGGAAGATTCTAGCAGGAACAGAGATGGGCCAGCCGAAGGTTAGCGCCCTGGGAGGAAGCACAGGTACAATTCAGGCTTGGGTAACTTGGCTCCATTTACCCAGCTCGCCTTTATAGAGAGCCACATGTCAGAGCTGAGGCCTGGCTTCCAGGAGACCCAGTCAAATAAGATAGAGCTGCTGTCTGGGGTAGATCTGCTGAGAAGGAGGCTTAGAAACAAACAAACAAACAAACAAACAACAGAAAAACCCAGCCTGGTTCCCAACACACCATGACCTGTAATCTATCTTTGCCATGGCAACACCGCCCACCTTATGGTCCCAAGATGACTTACAGGGGCACAAAAACACAAACTTAGGCCAGTCCCAGTGGCGGGTTGTTTTTTCCTACCAGCCCTTCTGATCCCATCAAAGAGAAAGTCTCCATGAGGTGCTAGCAGGCCTCTGACATGCTAGTCTCCCCTTTCAATGGGGACAGCAAGCCCAGGCCAGCCTGCGATGAGGAAAGCATGGAACCTGGTACAACCTAATTACACGGGTTTGCCTTTACTGTTTTTTTAATGGTGCCTTTGACTTCTGGCAAGTCACGAGTTGAATGGTTATGGTCACTGACCCAACAAGATATATCCACGTCCTGGCCTCAGGCACCTGCGAATGTGACTTTATTTGGAAATAGGGTCTTTGTGGTTATCATTAAGGATCTTGAAGTGAGATCGTCCAGATCAGGGGAGGCTTTGAGCTCCAAAGGTGGCATCTTAGGAGAGGGGAGAGGTGGGCTGGCATGAGACTCAGGGAAGACGCCACGTGAGATAGAGACAGAGACAGAGAGGTGTCACCCCAGGGACACAGGGAAGGAAATGGGTGGCTGCTGTGACTCTGCAAAGCTGGGAGCCCTATTTCAGAATGCTCTATGGAATGCCAGGGATCACTATAGCCAACCAAAGCTGGAGGGAGGCTCGGATGAACTCTTCCCCCACTTCTACAAGTCTGCACCGCTGGCCCCTGGAGCAGTGCCAGAAGTCCCAGGCCTGTGGAGCCCCTGCTGGTGATTCTTGCTGGGCAGCTCTAGAAAAGGAATGCAGCAAATGCTGCTGGCCTTGTTTCCAGAGGTAAAACCTTTCTCTTAGATAAATTAAATGTAAAACGTGAGTCAAAAGTGACTGACAGTGGGGTGTGGTGCAGGCCTATAATCTGAGCACCTAGAAGGCGGATCACCATGGGTTTGAGGCCAGCCTGGGATGCACAGTAAGTGAAAGGCAAGCCTGCACTAATGTTGAGACTTTCTCAAAACAAAAACAACAGAAAACACTAACATGGTGACAGCTCAGGTGTTGGGCAGATGTGCACCTGGGGGAGCACAAGGACTCTTGCAAAGGAAATCAGGCTGAGTTGGCGACAGAGGGCATGTGGGTGTGGGGCTGAGGGGCAGCTCCTGATGCCTGGGGCTCCACTGGCCCAACGGGAGCTGGAAGACAGTAGAAGAGCACCCTCAAGTGAATTCTTGGGAAGCCCCACGTGTCCAGGGATTCAGAACCATCTGCCTTTGGAGAAAAGCACTTTAGATGGGGAGGGTATTTTCCCACCACCCTGAAGTGCCAGGAAGAAGCAGGACAGAAGGGGAAGGGGGTTTCCAGCAGTCGTTGGCAGGGAATCAGTCTTCCCTTCTTGTGTAGGGCTCAAGGTCACTGGTACTTGGGATGCCACCACCTGCCCTCACCTGCCCTTCATGCTTGGTGCTGTCAGGATGCAGCAGGGCAGAGCCTGCCTCCAGTCCTGGCTGGGACCCTGGGACTAGGCACCATCCACTGATCTGCAGTCAGTCACTTCTAGTGTGGTGGAGTGGGGTACACAACATGCTCTACAAAAACCAGAGACTTAGGTGAAGTGACCCTCAGCTGCTAAATGCTTCAAGGCAAGCTCTGGGTTTGAACCTGGGTTGGTGTGTTCATCAGCTTTCCGTTACTGGAGCAAACACCAGAAGACTCAAATGATAAAGAAAAAGGTTTGCTTGGCACAGTCTTGGAAGTCCCGGTCCATGGGCTTCATTGCTTTGGGCCTATGGTGACATACGGCAGGAGGACATGGTGAAGGAAAGCCATTCACTTCATGGCCAAGACTGGGAGTGAGAGGAAAAGGAAGGGGTGGGTTCTACTGGCTCCTCTGAGGGCACAGCCCTGATGGTCTGAAACCTCCCACTTGGCCCAGCCTCCTAAGGTCCCACCACTCCCAGTGGCACCAGGCTGATGGAACAGCCTTGAATACATGGTCCTATGGGGACACTCAGACCCAAACCACAGTGGCTGGGGGAACTGTCCATGAGATGATCTCATGCCAAGAACCCCAGACCATCCACTCTGAGGTGAGGACTCTGCATGTGCACATTGCTGAGTTCCTACAACCTCCAAGGCTGGCACTGGCTGCTCCTGTCTTCTCTTCAAAGGGCAGCAAACCCAAGCACAGTGGGAACCTGGCCCAGGCTATGATGGCAAGGGCCCCTGCAGGAATTCAGAACAGGCATCCCTGGGTCCCAAAGATGGTTTTTCTCTAAGACCTGGAAGGGCAGAGGAGGAAAANAAAAAAAAAAAAAAAAAAAAGCTGACATTACTGAACATCTACTGTGCGCCCAAGGCCATGCAGAGGGCCCTCTTAGTGGTTTTGGAGTTTTGAATGAGAGCTCCGGGTAACTTCAACAGAAGCCCCTCACTGCTTCACTCACTGTGCTTCACTTTCTTGTCACAGTGCAGCGATGTGTAAACAGCAGCCCAGGAATCAGGTCAATATAGGACAGCACAGGGAGCGTGTGGTCCTGTGCCTGCAAAAGGCTGGGGAGCCCGCTGGGCCTGTTCCCCATCTATGATAGGTGAGGCTGACTGAGGAAGGTTGCCCTGGTAGACAGCTGTTAGCCTCCACCCCTCCCTGGGTCTCCTAGGCCTAGAGCTGGTTCTGGTCTGGACACCTGGAGTGGGTATGTAGGTGGCTGAGGTCCCAACAACTGCTGCTCACTGATTTTGTCCACTCCAAGGGCATCTTCCACTTTTCCCCTGGAATCCTTCAAGGTAGTGTCTTTTTCTACACTGAGTGGAGGACCATATGTCCAAAGCACAGATGCTGAGGGAGGAGGAGGCTACAGGCGGGGTCCTGACCTGAGGGCAGGCACCCACAGATACAGCTTGTGGCAATCATGTCCCAGGGTAAGGTGGGCTCTAGCCTCACCCCACAGCTCCCCTCAAAGCCTTGGCGGACCTGGCACTCATGGCCAGACCTCTAAGGAGACTGACTGGAACAGTCCTGGGTCAGGAGGGGAAGGGTCCCTGCTGGTTGCCAGCGTGAAGCTGGTAAGTCTGGTCATCACCTCAATTATTCCCTGAGTATTTTTAAAAATTCCTTTGTAAGACCTACAAGTCCCATGCTGTTTCTGGGAAGGTTTGAGCTATAGCATCAGAGGTTTTGGAGAACCTGTGACCCTGTTTCCAGGGTTCAGGCTGGTACTTGCTGGCACGTCCTAGAATTGTGCCCACCCCAACACATCACCTCATGCTTGGACAGTGAAGCCATCCTCACTCTCCTCAGTGCAGTGGGCTGTGCCCTCACCACAGCCACGCACTATGCCTGTTTTCTGAGGTGGGGCTGTGGTGTCCCATTCCACAGATGCAGAGCTGGAAGCTCAGAGTGGGTGCTATCTGCTCAGTAGGTGAGAGATGCTGCTCCCTGTGACTGGGAGGGACAGTCCTCCCTGAATGACTGGGCTGCATCTGAGCTGTCCCAAACTCCTCCTAAGTTGGGTGAAGGTGGGGAGGGGCTCCAGCCACCACATCTCACCTGAGCAACTGCACCAGGACATGAGTCAGTGCCGAGGACCTTCACTTTGCCAAGTCACGGCCTCCTGCAATAGTACCGAGGAGCAGTGTGTCACATTCTTGGTAAGGTTTTTCCTCTTTTATTGCCAAATTCAAATTTACAAGGAAGTTTCCAGTTTTCATTTCCACCCTCATGCTCAGCACCCACAAAGCATGAGTCACAAGGGCAAAAGCAGGTACTTCCCTAGAATGGCCAGAAGGGCCGAGATTTCCCAAGCCCTGCTCCTCACTGGCACAAGAGCTATTTACATATTTTCAGCTCACAGGAACAGAAGACAACCTTACAGGTTATGCCTGACAGTAACATCACTACATTACATATTTCATATTTATTGCATCTAGAAAAGATCAGAATTGGTTCACTGGTGCCCTTTTAAAACAGTGCATCTAGGAGACCACACAGCAACTCAAGGCCTGTCCGTAGGAGGTGTTTCTACTCCCTATGCCTGGAACACTTGGTGATGCAGGCATCTGGAGGACGGTGGTGAGGCAGAGCTGCCCTCTGTGGAGTGAGCAGCCGGACAGGGTAGCACGCTCCTAGTCCCTCTCTGGCCATGGCTGCCCCCACTCAGTGGAGGGAGCTCACCTTTCCCTGTTCATCCTACTGGGGAGGCCTGGGTGCCCCAGCCTCCAAGCCACAAAGAGATGTGCAACTTTCAAAGCAGAGGGCTTTGAGGACTCGGTAGCCAATGCTGCTAAGCAACCCGAGAGTGGACTTGGGGAAGGTGACCAGGCAGGCTGTAGCAGGCTGTAGCAGGACTTGGAGATGGTCGATAGGTGGGTATTTGAGGGCTGATCCCAGATGCCTATTCAGGACCTGCAGGTAGCTGCTGTGGCCCTAGCAATGGGCTTGCCCAGACCACCGTCCTACTGAGAGATCTATCCTGGATGACAGGTGTGGGAGAGCCCCAGCTGTTAGGTTGTGGAGTGTTCCTAAACACATACTGGTGTCCATTGTTACCAAGATAGTCAAGACCTGGATAAGGTGAGGCCTTCGTCAGAACCCAAGGGGTCAGCTGTCACCGCTACCATGAGGCCAACTGGAGCCACTGACTTCAGGCAGCAGTTGGTGGTCCCAAGAAGGCAGGACAGTCACTTCCTTCTCTCAGCTCTGCTGCACCTGAGACGTCATCCCCAAGCCAGAAGGGCATGGCTCTGGGGCTTTGCTCCGCATGCACCTCCCTCTAAAACATCAGCCAGAACACATGGTCCTCGCCTGGACGACACAGGCCTCTCCCCAGTGAGCACAACTCTTCTCTCTCTTGACTGGACAGACCTGTTTCCATAGCACCACTCAGCTCCTGGTGGGAAGCTGAAGTGGTGAGGACCAAGTTCCTCTAACAGATGGCTGGCCAGGTCACGGCATGTCTCCCAGGGCCACTACATAGCTGTTTGCTGGTCACTGGCACTATGTGGGTACTCGTGGTAGGCACATCAACAGGGAAGCTGTAGAGGGTCTCAATGTATCTCATAGGTGAGGGGTCACTCACTGTGTTTGATCAGAGGTCAAAGGAATATCTTGGAGCTGGGTGGAATCTATCTGAGTCACCTGTACAGAGTATAGAGCAGAGTACAGAGGGTGGAAGAGGGGGGACATGCTTTGTGCCCAAGTGCCTACTGCTCTTGAAGCCAGGACCCTCCTCCCTCAGGGTGTGCACGCCCATAGGGGGAGATGCCAAGGTTGCCTTCTGGCACCTTCTCTCCTTGTCTCTGGGTCTGGAGTCCACATGGTCCCTAGTGACTCCTCAGATAAACAGATGGCATCAGCTGCAGGTGAGGTTAGATGCCACTTGCCATGTGGTGTGAGCACGGGGTGGGGCACAACCACAGTTACATCATGACCTTGCTCAGTAAGTGATGGCGGAGCAGCTTCCGGCCCTCACACTCCATGTGGCCCTGAGAGTTCGTGTATCTCTTCCAGTGGGTTTAAAAACAATCTAAATTTGTCAGGAAGGTATGCTAGTATTCCACAGGTTTATAGAGTTAGTAACAGAGAAAGAAGAATCATTTAGGAAGATGGAGAAAATGACACCCAGAACTCTTAAAAGACAAAATGTTGACAAATTCAAGGGAAAATGAAACCAACAGTATCATCACACTTTCAACATGACACCAAATCTTGGGGTTGAAGTTTTTTCTTCCCCAAGTAGATGCTTTTTGAAATAAATGCTTTTAGCCACTCCTAAACCAGAAATAGCCAAAAGAGATGTCGATCCAAGTTTGCTTTTCTACAACTTGCTACCCAGAGCAACCTTGTCCAATTCTTCTGTGTATACAGTGGGAGAGCCGCCTGCAGGAACGGAGGGGCACTGGTGGGTCCTGCCACCTGGGCTGTCGGGCTCCCCCTGGGCAGCCATGGTTGTCCTGTGTCCTATGGACCAGACTGTTTTTAAAGAGGTAAAAATGAAAGAGGGGTTCACATGGAACATGGCTGTCTATCTGATGCTCAGGAGTGTGGGGACAGGTATCCGAGATAGGTGCTGGGGCCACAGAGAAGTGTGGGTGCTTCCAGTTTGTCTTGTCATCACCTGCACTGGGGTCCCTACCAGCGGGCCGCATGCACAAGGGGAGGACTGGCGTTCACTCAGTGCTCCGTGGGGCCCGCAGGCTCCGCACATGCAGCCTCCTCGTCCAGGGTCTCTGGGCATGCTGCGGCTGGCGTGGAAGGTAGGGGGAGGCCAGTGAGGGTGCGGAGGCTGTGAGGATCGACCGGAGGGACCAGAGTTAGTGACTCGACACTTAGTGTGTCGGCAGTGTCCTCATAGAGCAAGGAGATGGTGGGCTGCTGGGCAGGGAGGAGGCTGGGAGACAAGTGTGCAGTCTCCACCTCTGTGCCTCTGGCTGAGTTCTTGCTGGGCTTGGCTTCTGCTTCCATTTCGTTGACGATCTTCAACTGGTCAGGAAGGTGAGGCTGAGGCGATTCTGGAGTTGTGGGGGCATCTAGGTGGTAGAGAAAAAGCAGAGACAGACTCAGGTCTTGCAATCCTGTGCTCAGGCTGCCAAACTCTGCTCCTGTCCTGATTCAGGGCCGGGGAAACCTGGGTGGGAGATGACAGGTGTGGGGGCACAGCCCGGCTCCACCCACTCCTTCTGGGGACACAGAAGCACCACATCCAGTCTTACTGGTCTGGGGAAGGTGTGTCGGGGCCCAGGGTTCCCTGACTTGTGGTACTAGGGAAAAACTGCGGGCTCGTGTCAAATCCCCTCGTGTGTTAAGAAAGCACAGTTCCTGGAAGCAGAGACTGGCCCAGGCAGGTTGTGTACCCAGGCGAGTCCGGCACCCTCTCTGCCTATGACAAAGACGTGAGTAAGGAGCAAGTGGGCTCAGGTGTGCCTGTGACTTAGGTCAGGTCCAGAGCCTACAGTGATGACTTCCACCCAGGAGGGAGGCCACTGTAATAATAACCATACTCTCAAAAAGAATTTCTCAGCTTACAAAATCTTGGACTGTGCTTTGTCTGTTCTATGTCCAAGTGCTAAATTAACAGCCACCAAGGGGCTGGGGTTGCCCAGGCCACTGCCATCCTGAGCTTCCCACAGGGGCCATGGAAACAGCCTGAGGCAGGTATTTTCAGAGTGTCAATTTCTTTTCCGGTGGGGGTTGATTTTCAAAATCCATGGTTAGACTGCAGACAGATGAGTTGCCCAGCCAGATACCAGAGCAAGCTGAGGTTGTGGTGAAGCCCACCCTGCGGAGCTGCAGAGGCTGCGGAGGGCAAGGCCTGGGCATCCCACTTGGGAGGCAAAGTCTTACTTGTATGGATCTTGGGATCAAGAGGCTTGGGGCCTCTTAGGGGATGTTTTTGTTCAATGTGATTCCAGCTGAGTTAGTTTCTCTTCTCTTTTAAGACAAAATAAAACATAAAGGCAAACCGAATACAGCAAAAGAATGGAAAAAGCAAAGAGCAAAAATAAAACCGTGCAGCATAAAGAGTAGATGAATGAGAGAACCCCCTAGAGAAAGCATTAGCAAAGACGCAGGCTCCCGACACACACATTTTTTCCCACAACACTCAGAGCCAGATGAGGTCTGGGAGGTCCTGTTAATTTCCAAGGCTTGCCTGTCTGTCTGTCTGTCTACCTGTTTGAGTCTGTCTTCTGCCTCCTCCTCCCCCCTCCCTTGCTCCCCAGCCCCACCCCTGCAGCGTTGGAGATTGAGCTTGGGGCCTTGGGCATGCAAGGCAGGTGCTCCACTACTGACCTCCAGTTCCAGCCAGGCCTCTTCTTAAAAAGGGAGGGGTAGTGAGTAAGAGAAGGTTCAGAGCAAAGCACTGCTCAGTGTTGGGTCTGCCCCTGCTTGGAGGCGGGCGCAGGCACCAGTGAGCATTGATGGAAAAAGTGACTGAGGTGTGACCTGAGCCCACAAACGGGGAGCTGACATTCCTTGAGAATTCTAGTTCCCCAGAATTTTAGGTAATCTGCTCCATGTGGAACGGTGCCTGTGGCATAGGGCTGCTTCCTCTCTGGCTCCTCTCGACCTTCAGCAAGGCTTGTCTGCTCCTGCTGCTTTACACTTGGTCCAAAGAGGGCTCAGGCCTCTGCACACTCACTGCAGTGCACGTGGGACCTATGGGGGAGCAGCACGAATGAGGCTGTTTGGAAATGACTAATTCTCCAAGTGGTGCTGTCCTGCCACCTGGAGATACAGGGGCAAAACCACTTCCTTCATGCTTCCTAAAGCTTGCACAGGAGAGCTCCCTTGTTGCTCAGCCTGTGCCTGCAGGCAGACATTCAGGAGCTGGCAAACCTTTCCATGATCCCTACTGGGGTTTCTGATGAAGAGGATAATTGAGGAGATGGGAATGCTGCAGTCAAAACCGACTCATCCACACAAAACTCGTTTCTTCTCCAGGAAAAGAACCGACAGTGGGAAATCTGCCATGTCGGTAGGCCCACAAGGAGGGTGGTCTTGCTTCCCGGGATTTCAGCTTATGAGGTTCTGACAGGGGGCCCCTCCTCCCTGGCCAGCACCCTTAGAAACTGTGCTGCAGCTTTGGGGCAGGGCCTCAGCTAGTCTGTGTCAAGTGTGGGGTGTTTCCAGGCACAGTCTGGATGTGCTTGGCCCGGGAGAGGCAGGGTGGGAAATGGGAGGGAAAGGAAAGCCACGCACACCAGGCTGTGGGTGAAGCTTGGAGGAAGCGGAGAAACAAAAAAGCAGGAGAGAGGCTCCTACTGACAAGCGCAACTGCCAATGGAGGGGAGGGGACACGTCAGACACCACAAAAGAAATGTCACTCGAGAAGGCAGCAGTGGTAGGGCCCTGATGGAGTGAGCCAGGCCACTGGCATCCTCGCCAGTGACATGCAGTGGGAGCACTGAATATAAAGGGAGCCACAGGGTCCTGCTCTTTGGTGTGTGATGGGGTGGGTGGGGACTTTGGTCTTTGTTTGGAAAGTGGATGAATCTGCCACTGAGTTTTGGGCTAGGCAAGGGGCTAGAGAAAGGAATAACTTTTTGGTTCTGTTCTGTAAGTTCTTAATTCTCCAGCCAACTGCTCCCCAGACCTATGGCCTAAACCACAGGGACCAATGGGGACACACTAGGAGATGCCACCTCCAGCTCAGGGCTGGCTCTGGGGAGGCTGAGCTGCACAGGAGGCTAAGTGAGGGTAAAGGGCTGGGGGATTTAGGCTGCAGGCAGATAAGGGAAACGGGAAGGCTCTGGAAGAAGTAGAGGAAATCACCAACTCAAGGGCTTCACTCTCCCGCAGCCTGGGGTCCTCACAGGCCCAGGATGCCCCCCAGGCCCCTGTAGGCCCTGCCGAGGTGACAGGAGTGTGGTGGGCCCGTGCGGCTCTGTTTGGAGACCTGCCTGAATTGATTGTACGCGAGTTGCCGTGGCAGCTGCCGTTCGAAGAACTAAACCCAGTGTCCACCATGACTGTCGGCCTCCGACAGGCTGAACACTCGCCGGCGTCCTTTCCTGCCACTCCTGACTAGAGGGAAAACACAATGACAGATCATAGAAAGCCTTTAACAATGGAATAGCAAAGGTGATGTAGACAGGGACACAGCAGAGACGGATGTTAAGCATCGACGAGAGCGAGGCACAGGGCAGGGCCCCGGTGTGGGTTCTTGGTAGGGGTACGGGGAGCACCCCTACCCCATGCAGACAGGACATTCTCACGCCACCCCACCAGAGGAGGCAGGATCAGAGGACTTGAGAACCAGAACAGTCACTCATATGATTTAACTGGGTTAAGGATGGAGAAAGTATAGTCCTGTTGGGAAGGAAAGATTTGGAGTCAGTGGCAGCACAGGGCCTTGGTCACAGATCTTACCAAGCAGAAGCACAAACTTGCCTATCAGCATCAGCTAGGACCCACAGCTAAAAAACAAAATCCCTGCCTCCCCAAGACAGTGTGAGAGGGAACGGGTGTGTGATTGGAGGCTCAGAGCCAAACCAGCTAAGTGAACCCAGCAGATTTCTGCAGGCCCTGCCGAGGTGACAGGAGTGTGGTGGGCCCATGCGGCTGAGGAAGTGACAGTTCTCCGGGCTGGTGCTGCCTTGCCTGCAGATTTCTGGGAAAGCAATCTGCACCTCTTGGGTGACCTGTACCTTGGAAACTGCAGAAGGAACCACAGCTGAAGGGCTGTGGTCAGGGACCAAGGGCTGAGGGAGTACATCTCACTGCAAAGGAACAGCTGCTATCTCAGGGATGAACTCAGGATAAAAGCAAAGCTCAAGAACAGCAATGGGAAGGTACCGCAACGTCATAGGACCATGTGCCAGAAACCGGCTACAGTGGCAGTTTCCTGTTCTATCTATATTACCTGCCTAAAGAAAGGAATGCTGTGGAACAAATGAGAAAAGACAAACACGTCTTCCTTTCAGTTTCTATCCTTAAAGTCTAGAAGGACGAAGGTGATGGAGTTCAGTGACATGGAGGCCACTCTCAGGCTGTCTGGTGCTCTCCATGGAGGGATAAGGGGTGAGAGGGATCACAGGAGGGGGCACCAGTGGGAAGCAGCTCCTTCCTTCTGGAACACTTTGGAGGGTCAGAGCTTGGTGAGGTATGAAATGTACTTCTAAAAGGGCCAGCTGACCTTCACTCTGATATCATTTTCTAACGAATGACTTCTGTCCTCTTCAAAGCAGCGCTCCCAGAACACACGAGAAATCCAGCTAATCTGGAGATTAGAGATACAAGTGGCTGTTTAAGGAACTCAAGGTAGGTCACAGAGCGCTTATCTGAGGGGACAGTATGTTATCAGATTCCCAGACAGACTGTGTGTGTGTGTGTGTGTGTGTGTATCTCTGTGTGTGTATGTATGTGCAATGTGGCACTTTGAGGTGCATAGGCCAGCCTGTAAGGAAGATAATTGGGCCTATTTTTCTTTTCTGGCCCTAAGTTCTCTGCAATTTCAGCATCTCAAAAACAGACAATGTGAAGGGGGAAAATGCTCATTCCAACCCTGCAATTTTCTTACTAGGGATCAAGCTGTGGCCACCAGGGCAGTTATGTTGGATGTGTGGGCGACATGGCGCCTGGCTCACAGGCACTTAATGGTAGCCAGTTCGCTTTACAAGGTATAGAGTACCACAAAGTACTCCCTTTAAAGAGCAGTGGAGCTGGACATGGTGGCACATGCCTGTACTCCCAAAACTTGGGGATGTGATGGTGATGCTGAGGCAGGAAGATCACTTGAACCAAAGCCAGCTTGAGTTACATGGCAAGGCCATGTCTCAGAAAGGAAAGAACAAAAAAGAAAAAAGGCACATATGGGGGGAGTCAACCAATAGCCGTGACAGACAAAAAATTGACAACAAAAACCACCTCGGACTGAAGTTATTATGGAATTCAGTTTGGGCCTTCTCTGCAGGGTCTGTCTTATTCCCAACTTGATCACCCACTCAGTCATGAGCACAGTGGGAGCATTTACAGCTTAGTATGCAGAGTGCTCAGGCAGGTGTTGCCCACAATGGGGTGGCAAAAGGCAGCCCTGTAGGGCAGCGCATCCCCTTTAGGCTGAGGGGCCCGTGCTTGTTCTGGGCTGGAGACAGTGGCCTCCACAGGCTGGGGACTTTGAGGATAGACTAACCTCTTTAGTCTTTACTCTGAAGGGCAGGGTTTATAGCAGGCCTGTAGAGGACGGGAAAGGATTCTACTTGTCTCCAGCAAGACAGAGGTCTTGGGCCTGGTGGATACGTGAGAGACCAAAGTCTGCTTTCCTCACGGACCCCTGGCCAATTTGGCCCTCAGGCCTTGGCTCTTACTTTCAGTGAGGACTCCTCTGAGGGAACGAAAGCTTTACAGAGGTGTTCTGCGCTGGCTGCTGACACCTTCTGCTTGGTCCTTTCCTCATAGTTTGTAGCTATACGCATCTGCGTAGCCATCTGGGCCCTGGTTGGCCCAATCAGATGTGAGATCCAGGCCTTGCCACACGGTACCCTTAATGCCTGTGCACAGTGGAGACTCCATGGAAGCCTCCTTGCTTAGAAAAAGATAACTTAATAGGAATGAGTGTAGGGCACCTAAAGCCAAGGTAGAGAAAATCCAGGGAGGTGGTCACTAAGAGGATGGGGAAACCAGTGAGGACCGCGTGGATGGAGGGACCTTGTTGATCAGGTGTCCGGTCTATAAACCTAAGAGGTGCAGCCTGAGCCATTAAATCCAGGCAGCCTAGGGGGAAGGCCCTACAGAAAGGTGAGACATCTATATCTGGGATGAATAAAGACCTCTGTCAAACCCAGGCAGGAAGTGTGAGATGCCTGAGCAGGGTGGCGTGGAGGCAGATAATGCACCTGTGCATCAGTCAGAGTCTTACCCACTCCTGTAGGGATACAGCCATACAGGCCAGCAAAGGAGACATGACTTTTGGGGTCTACTTTGATGCTGATTTATTTGATGGTGTCTATCAGGCCTTTAACTGATGGGCCCATGCACCCCAGCTTTCTGCTCCCTGGGGCTATGCCAGTTGCCTAGGCCTTTACTAATGTAGCTTTTCAGCTGGGCCCCTGAACAATGGTGCATGCCAACAGTGTTGTGCTCCATGGGCTGCTACCCACTGGGTCCCAACCAAGGCCCGGGTAGGTCTCTTGGGTCAACCCTGGGATGTACCCGAGAAAGACCTGGAACCTACATCAGAAATTCTGCTAGCTTGGTTTAGAAGGTGAAGAACAAGCTATGGACCTGTTAATGGTAAGGCTTAAATTCAGACTCCTGTGCTTGTTAGCTGCATTGTCTTGGACAAGCTGGAAGACCTTTCTGAGTTCCTGTGTTTGCAGCGGTACAGAGGGAAGTAAAGCATGGCAGGACCCAGTGAGAGGG
Source organism: Octomys mimax (assembly GCA_002564305.1). Taxonomy (NCBI): domain Eukaryota; kingdom Metazoa; phylum Chordata; class Mammalia; order Rodentia; family Octodontidae; genus Octomys; species Octomys mimax. Next base: position 27,820 of record NDGM011072887.1, read on the forward strand.
CCTGCAGGGTGCTCATGGGCACAGTGCCAGGCACTAGAAGGGCCTGGGCTTGGAAGTGCAGCTACTGGACCTGCACAGTATGCACACACTAGGCTGTGCGGTGGCTGTGGCAGGAGCACATGCAGACTCATAGCTCTTTAGACATTTTTTAAACTTTAAAATTGACGTTTCTAAACTGTGACACAAATAATTGTGCATGTTTAAGAAGTGTAGTATATATACATATATGCTGAGTAATGGTCACACAAGGGTAATAGGCATTTCTAGCCCCTCAAACATTCTTTGTTTCTTTGTGTCAGGAATATTCCATATTTGTTCCTCTAGCATTTTGAAATGTACTACAAGTGACTGTGAAATGTGCCACAGTTGCCGTACTGTGCTACAGACTTTAATCTTCCTATTTAACAGAACTTTTGTAACATCTCTAATTTTCCAAGATATCCTTGTACAATTCATGTTCTCAGAACCATGGTGCAGACCCTGGAACACTGGGCCTATCTCATTTCCAGATGTATGGTGTCTCTTGGGTCCTTTCATAAGTAACACCTGACCATGCAAAGTGTGACCTCAGTGGCAGCATGGCCCCTGGAGTGTGTTAGTTCCTGACAGCTTCTTGCCACACTGGAAAGCATGCTGGACTCTGGAGGCTCTGTGAATACACGGTCATGGATACTTCTGATTTAGCGCTATTTCCTCGGAACCTGCTCTGAGGACTCCTGTCCCCATAGTGAGGCAGCAGCTATCCAGATTAAGCAGTGCAATTAGGGTAGATGGATCAGGATGGCAAGAGGCCTCCTTGTCCCTTCCATGGATGCCACCTCTGCCAAGTTGTAGCAGGCCCCTGTGGGGTGGAAACTTGCCAATAGGGTGTGCATGGGCAGCTAAGCACAAGGCCACCACTCAGATCCAGGGACAAGCCAGGCACTGGCAGCAGGCAGCCCATGTCAACAAAGGCTCCTGTCTTTTTCTCCTATTTTGGCTTCTCTCTAGCACAGTCTGGTAGGATACCGAACAGATACTGGAACCATCTGGTTAGAACTGCTCCTATAGAGAACATGGAAACAGAATATAGGCTTTGTTCTGCATGGATTGGGTGGCTGACAGCTGGCCTGGAAGCTTAGCCTCGAAACCGAAGAAGCTCCTGGGCTCCAGTGCTCTCTCCTTGCAGGATCCATAGTTGTCCAAAGGCATCCATTTCCCTGTATGACAGTAAAGCATGTGCTGCCTGCCAGCCTGCCCTTTACCAGGAGGACAGCAGTTATCCTGGTGTCTGTAGAGGTGGGCAGGCAGCTGCACCTCAGGCTCTTTCTATCATGTGGCATAACAAATGAAGCACTGCATGCCTGCCCTGGGCCTGCACTGAACGGGAGCAGATGCTGTGGAGGTCCTCACTCTCCTTGCTGACTGACACTACCTGGCCACCTGGCAGCATGACTGACAGCACTTGGATCTGTGAGATGAGAAGGCACACGTGGGCAGTGTGGGCATGGTGGGGGGGGTGACAGGGCTGAGTAAGGCCAAGAAAAGGAGACCCTCACACGCACCACATAGGTGACCTTGGAGGAGGTGCAACTGCAAAGTCCAGCTATCGCATGTGGGGGTTTAGAGGCCAGGTTTTGGTAATGTGGCTCCTGGCTGGTTTCAGCTTGTGGTAAAGAAGTGTATGGCTTATTTGTTCACTTAGCTGTGGGCTGTGCCTCCTTAAAAATGGAAGAAGCGTCCAGAACAATGTGGGAGCTTTCATCCCAGAGCATTTTTAAATGTGCTTGGTGCACACACACAGAAATGTGCACACGCAGGCAGAAGCTGTGTGCACACAAGCACACGGACACAGGCGGTAGATGGAGAGGACGGGAGGGGCCCGAGGGCTGTGCCTGGAGCGAACATCCCAGTTACAGTCCTGGGAACAGTGCTCGCTGCTGCTTAGATGTTGTCAGCCCTACATCGGGTTCAGAAGTCCCTCAGAGAGCGCAGTCACCTACCCCATCCCTGCGCACAAAGGGTCCCCGTGAGGGGCCTGGGCATGCCCTTCCTGCCTGGGCCTCATGATGGCAATGGGAGATGGAGGTCATGCATGCTCCTGGGGATGCATAGGAGGGCCCTGAGCCCCAGTAAGGACACCAGGCTGGCTTAACTCTCCACTGGAAACCTAAAAGCTGCAAACACTGGAGAGAAAAGTGCAGGCGCCTGGGGAGACTCGGTTCTCCATGCCTTCTCCACTGTGTCTCTTGTCACCATCCCCCATTCCACAACCAGGTCAGATGCTCTTGAAGTACAGTGGGTGGGGACTGTGGATAGGACTTCACAGGGACAATGAAGAACACCAAGGGTCCTCAGGTGGGGGCACTGGCAGGAGTGACAGGCATCCTTAGACTTGGGGTGGTGCTTGGGGCTGGGATGAGGAACAGAGAACTGGCTGGAGCCATCCAACCTGCTCCTGCCTGAGCCCTGCAGCTCTGGCTGAATTTTGGGGCCTTGTCCACCAAACAAGCCTGGTGTCTACTCGCAGGATCTTACGCAGCAGAGCCAGCACTCACGTTGTATGGCTCATGGCAACTGAGGATGAGGTTGTGGGGGTGGTAGGGCTGGGGTGTCACTTGCATCTCCTGCTCCAGGCTGACTCCAGGGGCTCATGAATTTTCTCTGTGCTGTGTCTGAACTGGTTTAAGGTAAAGGACAACAAAATGCAACTTCCACATGCCCACAACGTTACAGAGGGTGGCAGAATGTACCCGAGTATGACGACTGTACCACACTGAACATTTAAAGAGCAGACGGACCAGGTATGGTGGCACTCGCCTGCAATCCCAGCACTCAGGAGGCTGAGGCAGGAGAATCTCTGTGAATCTGAGGCCAGCCTTGGCTACATAGTGAGATCAAGGTTAGTATGAACTACTTAGAGAAGATCCTGTCTCAAAAAAAAACTACAGGTAGGGCAAGGAGACTAGTATGTGGGGTGGGAGGACTAGAAGGGACTCCATACTTTTCACAGAGTCAAGCAATAGCCTCCAGGGCACCCCTCTTTTTTTTTTTGTGGAACAGGGATTGAACTCAGGACCTTGCACTTGCCAGGCAAGTGCTTATTCTACTAAGCCATCTCCCCGGCTCTAGGCCATTCCTCTTGAGGACACCTATGGCTCTAGTGGTAATGACAGCTGGGCTTAGCCACGATACCTGTCACCTATCCCTTCAACTCTGCAGGCAGGGGAGGCCTTACAGTGGAACAGCCTTTGCCAAGGAGTTAAGCCAGCTGTAGGCGACACCTTGGAGGGTTCGCGGAACACTGCATGGGGTGGCAGCATCCATTACACACCATAACAAGGAGAAGCAGTGGTCACCGCAGTTAAGGAGGTGAGGGGCAGGAGCCCCTGCCTCTGAGTCGCTTAGCCAATACCTGCTGGGCTCTGGGCTGCGGAGGGTGTGGAAGATGAGCCCCCTGAGTCCCAGTGGCTGGTGCTCCCGCTGCCGCTGGGGCTCCCGCTGGCAGAAGGTGGTGATGGTGATGGCAGGGACGCTGAGCTGTGCTGGTTTATGCACTGGGCCACGGCAAAGCCTGCAAGACAATAGCATGTGAGCAAGTAGAAGAAAACTGGCAGGACCAGACAGTGCCCTGAGGCTAGATGGGGCCTCAGTGTCAAGGTGGCCTCAGCAGCCTGCTCCAGAGTCTTGGCTCCTCCCTGCTGTGAGCTGGCCTGGCTGGGGACTGACCTGGACACAGGTGGAGCTGTGTCAGCGAAGAGTGTGCAGCCACCAGCACGTTGAGCGCAGGGCTATGGCCTAAGAGTCCTGAGTGCCTGGTATTGCCTCAGCGGGGCTGTGCTCTGGGTGGGAGCACACAGCCTTGGGAACCCTGGGCTGCTGGCAATGCACACAGAGGGGCTGAGAACCCTAAGGGCAGAACCCCAGGGCTTCTGGAGGTGTGCCCACATTCTGCCTAAGGGAGAGCCCTGAACTCTTCTTGCCAGACACCAGCTCTGCCCTTGTAGATTGGCGGGGGATCAGGTGGGGAGCAACCAAAGCTCTGCCCAAGAGCCGCCCATGACAGATCCCGGCGTGGTGATGCATACCTGTCACTCCAGCCCTGGATAGGCTGAGGCAGGAGGACTGCTGTGAGCTCAAAGAGTTCGAGACCAACCTGAGCTATGTGAATTCAAGGCTAGCCTGACTTCATGATGAGACCCTGCCTTAAAAAACAAAAACAAATAAGAGCTGCCCCTGACAACAGTCCTCAGAGCCACTCTGTGACTTGGAGGTTCTACAGTCTATGGCCACATGGGGAGGGGACAGGTCCATGTTCTTGGAGACACTCAGACATGGATGGTGGAAGCACCGGGCATGTGGACTCGTTTGCTGTGTTTGAGTCTGTTTCCCAGCTGAGGGCATTGTCACAAGTTCTCATGCTGACCCTCTGTGCACAGCACACCTGGCATAGGCAGGGCGCGTGCCAAACGCTCAATTAACCTGTGCTTTGTGGCGAATCTCAGCCTTTTTTTCCAGGATCCATGCTTTCTTAAAGACTATTCAAGACCTCTGCCCTTTACACTCTGCTGCTCCAAAGACAGTAACTTCCAATTTTATCCACCAAGTCCATTAAAACTTTCACGGAGCAAACACCTCATCAGTAACTTCAGGAGCCCATACAACTCGCGGGCTTCCTGCTGCAGCTCCAGGAGCTGGGTAGGACCCTGGTGCTGGTGTTCTATGACCACGGCCTTTGACCCATAATTCTGAAGCTGCACTAACATAAGGGATGGGGAGCAAATTGTCCTCATAACAGAGGGGGGACCTGACCTCCTGGCATTCTGTCTTGCTACTCCAAGGGACACCTGGAGCCACAGCAGCCCTAGCCCTCACCTGTGTTCCTGTGCAGTCCACCTTCCAGCTGACACATCTCCCAGGAGGTCCTCCAGCTTCCAGGCCCCTCTTTCTCAGACTCAGGAAGGTGGCAGAACATTGAGCACAGATGAGTAGCTGCCCTAGCGACTGCATGCCCTCTATGCCTAAAATGGCCTGTAAAGCCTAAAATATTACACCTCCTAGTGCTAACAGAAGCAGTGCTGAGCCCAGTGTAGGTGATTCTTTTTTTTGTTTGTTTTTTGGCAGTACTGGGAATGAGCCTTTGCACTGGGCTGCATCCCCAGCCTTTTTTATTTTCAGACAGGATCTTCTAAGTCACTAAGTTGCCCAGGCTGGGCTTAAATTTGAGATCCTTCTGCTTTAGCCTCCAAGTGTGTTGGGATCACAGGCGTGTGGCCCCATGCCCAGCTGGAAGCCAGGATTTTAACTCTCACCTGTTTACCTACCAGCTAAGAGGCCCAGACAAGCCCGTGCAACTCGCTTAGTCTCTTGTTTTCTCTCAGCCGATGGGACTCACTGCCTCTCACTTTACTCTTTAGTACTCAGTGGCCACCAAGGAGGGGCTATTTGTACTGTTTGTGATGAGCTATTTTTGCTACTGATCAGCTCCTTAAACATCAGGGGCCCTACTGATACCCCTAGCCAGGCTCCAGAGGCCACACAGCCTGGGTTGACATGGATGAAGCCTGTGTCTCCTGGCATTGTGTGTAATTGCAAGCTTGGGCTCTTGTGTGGTAGAAGATGCTTCCTACCCTTTACTACCACAGAGGTCTGCTTACAGAGGGAGTGGCAGGGTCACTTGGGATGGGGGAGCCTCAGGAGGAGGCATTATATGATAGACTGTGTGTGGTGGGAGAGAGATCCCATCAGAGGAACCATGGCAAGCATCTGGCAAATCCAAACACTGCTCAGGAAAATTCCTTGGGGACAATCAGCCACCGGCTTATAGAACAAGTTTTATAGCTGCTTACTTCTTAATCACTTGAAGTGGTAAACCCTGAGTTACAAGCTGTTTACTTGCCTTGAAAATGAATTACTCCTTAACAAATCAACGTGTCAGGAGGCTTTTCCCAAGCCGCTTATTTATCAGAGGCTCAAGCATGGAGCTTGCACAGTGCCATAAGAGTTGGGATTATTCCCTGTATGCCTCAGGGAAAGAATGACACAGCTGTGACCTGGGTGGTCACACATCTCTTCTGAGGACGCAGGTCTGGGAAGTGCTTGTTTATGACCACAGTGTCATCTACCTGTTTGTGCATCAGGAATGAGATATGTGGGGGGCAATCAAGACAGGAAAATTGCAGTCAAGATCCTAATGTTAAATTCCTAGGGAGAAGGGGTTGGGGAGGAGAGGAAGAGGGAGAGAGAAAGAAAAAGCCTTTCATCTAGGGAATGGGCTGGGGTCAAGCCATACACTGTAATCAAATTTGTATGTAATGATAATTAAATAGAAAAACATGCCAACCTCTGTCTCATGCAGGGTCTAATTGAGCAGAGGCAAGGGATGTACCTGTCCCTCCCTGCTGCTGCTGAAGCCCCCAGTGTCCTTCTTCCATTCTCCCTGAGTGGTGCAGCCAGTTTTTCTTTCAGCTGAATGTCCAGATCCCGCCCCTGCAGTTTCAAGGGGTTCTTTCCCCTTGAAATTGAGGCAGCAACCACTCTGAGAGACTGTTGGCCCTATCAGAGGGACAAGAGGCATCAGAGGTCATCTCTGGAGGAAAGCCTTGGCCTGTTTCTTGTTCCACTGCAGCGAGGCAGTTCTGGGCGAACTGGCTGCTGCAGCAGTGCTAGAGGCTTTCTGGGCCTGCATCAAACCCACGCAGTCCGCCAAGTCCTTGCAAACACACAGACAAGCAAGCCAGAGATCATAGGCAATGGGCCTCCCAGAGATCTTCTCACCAGATAAGTCTTGGCTTTCCCTGGTGTGACTCAAGAGCAGCCCCTGTGAAATGTGTACCAAGGGTCACACGGACATGCCGACCCTCCACTCGCTCTGTGTCTAGGAGTCTCTCCAGCAGAACCATGGTAGGCAGATCCACATGCGGAGCTAGTGCTGTCTGGTGCTCTGGCAAGTAGGGCACGGTGCTAAGACAGGAGCTGTGTCCCGCAATAGGGAAAGACAGATGTGCCCAATGTAGCCCGATGATGAAACCCTTTGCTGCTGACCAGAATGCTAGCAGAGAGGAAGAGTAAGTGTCAAGGGAATGCTCACGATGTAACAAGTGAGGTTAGACACTCAAGTCGCATGTGTTCCTGTTGAGAAAAATTCAGGCCATTCCTTGGCCCTTGTGCATGGCAGCTCTCTCCTCTTGGAGATGTGGGGCTCCTAGTAACGACAGAACAAGGTGCCTTATTGAAGTGGGCTTTCTTTTTCTGCACTTGCCTAAATTTTGTAAGATTTCTACTACGAATA
>NDGM011072900.1:5212-19360 GCA_002564305.1 Octomys mimax
ACACACACACACACACAGAGGCAATACTGCACAGACATAGAAAAAGAATCAAATCCTTTCACTTGCAGGATTGAACAGAAAAGAACATGAACAGACCCGAAGGACATTATGTTAAGTGAAATAAGCCAGACACAGAAAGATAAATACCAGGTGTTTTCACTTAATATGGGAAAGCTTAAAAAAAAAGCTACTCCCAGAGGTAGAAAACAGAATTCTGGTTCCAAGAGGGAGGGAAAAGTAGGGAGGAGGAACAGGATGACAAGACAAGGGACAGAGGGCACAGGAATGCAGCTGGCTGGAAGGAAGAGCCCCCAGTATTCTATAGCACAGTAGGATTGCTATGGTTGGCAATGATTAATTGTGTATTTGAAAAGAGCTACAGAGAATTTTTAACACTCTCAACACAAAAAAAGATAAATATTTGATAACAAATATACCAACTACCCTAATGTGATATTTATGCATTGCACACATGTATTGAAATATTATCATACTATACTACATAAACTATGCCATGTGTTAGTATTACTACAGAAGCTCACAAAACAAGATGAATTTTCAATACTAATGTGCTGTTTGTGTGGTCAATACATGTATATTTTTTATTAATTGAAAATTTTCTATCATTTAGTATTTAATTAATTTTTAAAAATATTTGGGTTAAGTCCATAATGACATACTTATGCTACTTAAATAATGTATTCCACTCATTTTTGTCTACTGGATCAAAATTCAAAAGCATTTTGTTGAAGTCTCCCAATAGGAGAAAACTATCTTCATTGTTAAAATTTTTGTTTATGCTATTTTATTTGCAGGTTCTAGCAGATTTTGCTTTATTTCATTGGATGCTCAGTGCATAAAGATCCACTTTCTTTGTTAAGTTAATGCCAGTTAAAGAGTTTCATTGTGACATTTCCACATATTGCACACCGATTACATCTGCATCCTCCCTTCCACAAGTTCCTGCCCATCCAAGTCTCTCCCCTTCCCTCTTCCCCATTCATATTGCCTCCCTCTTATACTTGCAGAGTTTTGTTTCAATATGAGATAAAACATGCAATACTTGTCTTTCTGTGTCTGACTTATTTCAACAATATAATCCATCTTCCTGAAAATGACAGGATTTCACTTTTCTTTATGGCTGAATTATATATATTATATATGTTATATATTACAAATATATATGTATGTATATATATATATATGTATTTACTGGTAAATCTTGTTAGATTTAAATCTTATTCTTGAATACATTTTATACATTTAACCTTACATTTTAAAACTAAATTGCCAGCCCCATTTTTATTTTATTAACATTCACTACTTCTTTATTTTCGTCCTTTCAGCGTAGAGTTCATCCTTCAACTCCTGAAGACAGCATATAACTAGATCATCTTTTAATGGATATGATCACTGATTTTTATTAGATGAATTGAACCTAGTCATTTATTGTATGTGTTTATTTTATCTCTGCCACCGTATTATGTTTTGCTATATTGTTTTCTTCTTGGTTTTTCCCTTTTCTTGAGTTTGCTGACTGACTTTGCTGTATATATGTGCTTTAATATCTGACAGTTTAGAAATGTGACCTATACTTTTTTCTAGATACCAAATACATCTGACCTTTCTTGATGGACTTCAGAGAACTGTACAGTAGGATCCTGGTAACTGGCAAGGTCTGCCCATTACTTTGGGAAGTGATTATAGCTTTCTGTTAATACTGATGATTACATGTGGGAAATGATACAACACAGCCACTGTAGACCCTTCTGAAAGGGGAGTGCTGCCGGCCTTGCCATAGACACAACTGGCCACATACTCACAACAATGATGTGGCTAAGTGTAGAGTAGAAGGCAGCCAGGAACACGCTGGCTGGGACAGAGCCACAAACATCCTAGAGGATGCTTCTGCGAACATTGGGCTCTGAGCTGTGCAGGACCATGGAGATTCAAGGGATCTGCAGAAGGGGTTTGTTCTCCTCGCTCCCAGTCACTAAAAGACATCATTGGCTGAGGAATTTTGTTCTAGAACTGGGGATGATTGTAAGAATGTAAACATATCCTTTAAAGAGTGAAAGAACTTGATTGAGACAGCAATGTTCTAGAGGCTGAGGGGCTAGAATTCTGAGTTTCCTACTGTCCAGCTAAGAAAACTCAAGCAAAAACCCATGGCCTTTTCTTTCCTAAAACTCACACTGTCATTTTGTTTAAAGCTTTGGTCTCATTACAATGGGGAAGATTCTGGCCATAAAATACAAGTATTTGTTGTGTGGTTTTAAAAAATGTATACATGCTTAAGTGAAGGTTAATATCTAAATTTTACATTTGATTCTTCCCAGAGAATGCTGGCATGGTAGTGGGGAGGGAATGGAGATAAAGGTTTAATAACTGCTTGTACCAGTCAGTAACTCAATTTCTTGCCTTAAAATCTTGGATCAGACCACAAAGATGTGGAAAATCCCTTTTAAAGGTATTTCTGTTTTAATATATTTTATAACACGGAGTTTAAATTATTTTACATCATTCTCAGTACAAATGAAGAGAGTAAGGTTCTAGGACTTACAGGGATTCATTCAAGCTAGTAAAGAAACGATAGAACTAAGAGTGAACTTGAAGTTACTGACAAGAAGTCCAGTGTCACTTTCAGTAGGCACAAAAACTGTCTCTTCTGGTCTCTGAGCACACTACAGGGTGTACAGGAAGAAACCATGGTGAAGCATACCTGTGGCCAGCTCACAGTGCGGGTCAGATGGCCCAGCCAGATTCCACAGCAAGTATTTCTACACTGTTTCAGAGGGAGAGAGTTTAGAGCCTTATGTCATGCAAAGGCTTTTCTCACTAGCAGTCATGCAAACAAACCCCATCCACCACATTTTTGAGCCTTTGCAGCTGCTAAAAGGAAGCTTAAAGGTCAAGAAAGTTCTCTCGTTGGTGTGCTATACACTGGTACATTGTTTATGCTGTTGTAATGTGATTTAGGTCACATTACGGAGCTCTTGGACCATCTGCCCCCTAAGGCAGAGCTCTACCTAGTGGGATCATTCTTCTTTCTCATGCCAAAGGGCCTAATGCTAAAGCCTACACTGGCCCTTTTCAATATCATGCAATCGAATTCAAAATAATCAGGCCCTTCATTCATCTGTATTGTTGATCAAAACACTGAAAGGAAATGGCTAGGAATACACAGAGAAGCCTTGCCATTCATGGGTGAGCTATACGAGGCTCATAAACATTGAACTCCAGCAGTGCCAGAGACACAGAACTGAGATGCCCCACACATTGGCTGCTTCTTTCTTCTAGGTTGACAGAAAACAGGCTAATACAAGACAATGCAAACAATTCAAACTGTGCCATGGGGGGCTGGGAAGGGTACTGAATGGGAAGGTAGCCCTCATGAAGCACTTATGTAGTTCTGATTCAGGATTTGTGTTTCTCTCTCTCTCTCACACTCTCTCTCTCTCTCTGTCACACACACACACACACACTCATCATGTGACCAAGAAAACACCTAATTTCTATTTGCACAATCACCTTACTCAGGCACAATGCGGGTCAGATGATCCAGCCAGATTCCAGATTCCGTATTTTTCTTGCATATTTAGAGTATGCAGGGCCAGGGATACAGCTCAGTGGCACAATACCTGCCTGGTAAGCACAAGATCCTGAGTTCAATTTCTGGTACCACAAAAAAGAAAAAAGAGTATGTAGAATAGCGATGAAATGGGGCATTCACAGTGCTTTTGAAAGGACGGTTTCTGGAACCAAACTGCCTTGGTTCAAACAAGAGATTCACTACATACTAGGTAATGACTACTTTATTATTTGGGGATCACAGACTTGTCTTCTATAATGTGGGGATAATTTTATTAGTATTAAATGTTGTGTTATATTCCAAAAGCTTAATCAGTTTTTGGGTTTTTTTGTTTGTTTGTTTTTGTTTTTGCAGAACCGCGGATTGAACTCAGGCCCTTGTGCTTGCCAGGGAAGCGTTTATTCCACTGAGCCATCTCCCCAGCCCCCAAAAGCTTAATCAATATAGTGCAAAAATGGTAACTACTGATACCACTAGTAGACGGAGAATTTTATTCTCAGGTAATTCTAGATTAGAATTTCTCACATGAAAAACAATCAATGAAATAATATCATTTCCAAGTGTGTTCTGCATTCAGGAAATAAAGGCCATTAAGGAATCAGGGTGAGGGAGTGAAGCTGTAGGTCATTTGAGAGAGGCACCAGCCAGCTAGGAAGTGGGAAGGAAAAATCTAGGAAGGCACTTGGAGCCTGGAGCTGGTGCAGCATTTCTATTCCCAAATTTAGGAAAGTGGAAAGAATTTGTGTCTGATCAAGAACAAGGAAGGAGCTGGAATGTGAATTACATCTTCAGGCAAGGAAAGCTGCATGACAATTTAGAAATGACATGGACAAGAGGGACAATGAGAGTTTAGTTGCAGCCATGAGTACAAATAGAACAGGCAACTACAAAGAATTTTGGAAAAGCTGTTAATGTGAAGTGTGAAACTCTTCAGCCATGCCTTTTGGAAAAACTCAGATGAAAGAGATATATTCTTCAAGGCTTCTGGTATTAGAATGTGTTTTGTTTGACTGAAATTCTAGGCAAAAATGGCTACATGGAGCCTCAGTACTTATTCAGCTTACAATTAGTGTGGGTCATATCCAGCTGAGCAACAGCAAACCCAATCTCGTGTGTTTATCATAGTTCTTGGACTATGATTTGGATTTTGAAGTGACTACAGGCTGGCTAAGTGACATGATTCTGCAAAGGCAGTAAATTCACAAAACACAAACACCTGTCAAGAGTCTATTAATCAGTAACAGTCGCAATGAATGGGAAACACTGCATTTTGTATGTCAGTACCAATCATTTTCTTTGCTTTCAATCAACTTCCAGAAATAAAGGTGATACTTTGGATGAGGCCTAAAATAAAACCAAGAATGCTATTTACTAAGTTACAGTTGGATACCACCCAATGATAGGTACTGAAAGTACTATAATATCCACCAATTAACTTCCTTGGGCAAACTTACACACGAAGACAATCAACCATCTTTGTCTAATGACATGAAGTATGTCTACTCAGATGTGTCTCTAGAACATTGTGTATAATACTAAACTTCATTCTGCCCCTACCTGTGTTTCCTACAGAGAGTCTATGATGGCTCTGGCCTAGACACTCCCTACCTTCTTGCCCACCTGGTGTCTTTCTAGGTGGCCCTGTGTGGCAGGCACACCATTCCTCTTCATCAATATGTATAATCAATTTTGCCTTCCAGAGCACCCCCTAAATCTCCATTGGGTCCACATCTGACAAACAATCATATATAAATAGTCCAACAATCTGGAAACAACCAAGGAAACAGTGATGAATGAATTCAGGACAGATGCATCTCTACCTCACCCAGACCGTCACTGGCCTTACCTTCACTGATGTTCTCTGGACCAGGAGAACCTGCCTCCACATAGCTCCTTCTGTCCCAACAATAGTTCAGAAATTCAGCTGAGGCAGTAACTGTAAGATAAGTTAAAAAACACCCTTCCTTCTGGGCAGCCCCTCTAAATTTGCTTCTCCTCCAGCCAAGATGAAGTTAGAGTAGTAGTTGGGCCTACTGTCAGCCCTTACAGTGACAATCGCCTCAGAAAGCAGTGTTCAGTCTTGGCCTCCAATCAGGGATCAGCTTCCTTATCAGGATGCACTCAAGCAGGGTCATGGCCCTGTACTCTGCCACTGCACTGCTACAATAAACCATCCCTCCTCTTCTTCTGTTCTGTCTCCTGGGATGGAATGAGGTTTGGCATCTTATAGGTGTCTTTCCAACCACAGAGAACAGAGGGACACCTCATTTTCAAAATCAACAGTCTAGTTCTCCAGTTATACCAGTGGTCTGCTCTGTATACACTCCATGTGTAAGAGCTTCGAAGTAAACAATGCTGATTCAGAGTCTAAACTAACCAGTCTAGTAATTCATAGCTCTTAAGGCAGACTCTAGAATATAATACTGTTTCCTAGACCTAGACCTTCTGCTTTTTCTGAATCTTAAGACCATCCTAACTACTTTTCCTAAAAATGATGAAGCATTTTTTAATTTTCAGTTTTCTCTTTAGTATTCAACTTCAAAAGTATACCTTTTTGATGATATTCTTAACACAGAGAAAGGTACTATATCTGAACAAGACAGAAAGTCTTTGACAAACAGAAAGGACCCAATCTACCAAGGCAGGGGACTGTTGTTCTGGCCCATATGTCCTATGTCCCTGGTGCTCTGGCTCTTTTCAGAAGGACAGGCAGTGCAGAGTGCCCAAGCTGGTCTTCTACAAGCACCTGAGTGACCACCACACAGCCTGGATGAGACCCTGTCAGGCTGATGTCTACTGAAACCACTTAATGACCAGCACTGTCTGTGTGGTGGAGTCGTGGCTATGCTTGGCCTAGGCACACAACTGTTGACCCACAGGAAGTCGGCTTTCCACACTACTTGTTGGGCTGAAACTATAATGAACAGAAAGAATAAAAAGATTTCTACACACAGCCTTTCAGAAGTGATCTGCCACACCCTGACCTTCAATTATCTATTCATAAACGAGACCACTCAACTGATTCCAAATGAAGGGTGAGGACTGTTGCCACAGCTAGCTGCTTCTAGAGCACCAGCCACCTCAGGCCCCAAAAGCCTAGTCTTCCTATATGGACTCAGGTTACTTTGCAAATGCTTTTAATAGCACAAACTACTGGCATTATCCATTAACTTCAAGTAATTATCATATTAAGCATTTATATGTATCACCACTATTTTTTTAAAAGCCCAAAGTGCTTTTTTATGTGCTAATTCATCATCACCAAGGATTCTACTTTGGAAGGGATCATACTGAGTTACTGCTAAATGAAAAAACAAAGTCACACATCTCTCCAAGCAAGCTATAAAATGCCAGCAGAGCTTGGCCTTGTTGTGCTACACCCGGGTCCCGCTTGAGCAGACTGTCTGTTAAATGACTAGCAGTGTGAGTTGGCTTTCCATTGTGTAACCCATACCTGAGACAGTAAATAAAGAGAAAGATTTACCACCATTCACAGGTTGAGAGGTTATAGTTAACTGGTTGGCCCTTGATCTGGATCCACATTGAGGCAGCATACCACAGGAAGTGGGGAGGGGGCTCCTCACCCCGCAGTCAGAAAGTAAAGAAAGTAAGAAATGGCACAGTGCCACAAACCCCTTTGGCAACATTTTCCACCATGACCCATGGGCCTCCCAGCCCTGCTCCACCATCTCTCAACAGCACCACACCAAGCCTGGTACCACGCCCTTAACACATGGCCTTTGGAGTACATTCCAGATTCAGATAATAGCTCTGTCTGAAGTGTATCTTGTATGGAAAAAAAGCAGTGATACAGGACAAGGTCATTTTTCACAGTAAAGATCTTACAAACATGAGCTAGGTATGAGGGCAGACACTTGCAATTCCAGCACTCAGGGAGACTGAGGCAAGAGGATTGAGAGACTGAGTCCAACCTGAGCTATTGAGCAACCTGTCTATTAGTTAGAACCTGCCACAAAAAAATAAAAGTGACTGGGGTTGCAGCTCAGTGCAAAGGCCCTGGGTCCAATCTATAGTAGAACAGAAACAAAACTATCCATAATGATATTTTATGGTAACCACCAAGCTATATATAGACAGAAGCTGCATAAAACTACCACCATCTCCTTATCCTGCAGGCCAGGATTTTAGAGATGGCACCATGGAGACAGGCACCCCCCTTCTCCCATATGTGAGATCTTATCTGGGATCAATCAATAATGTGGGGGCTAAAACACAGGGACTGAAAAACCTACTTCTAAGAAGGCTTCCTCATTCATATGTATGGCACAAGGCAAGCAGGGCTAAAGAATGGGTTCTGCTAGGCCAGTCGACCACAGCACTTATGTGAGGCCTCTCTTGACAGGTAGGTGCACTTACAGGGTGGCTCAAAGCTCTAAAAGTAAATGCTACCGGTGAACAAGGCAAAAGTACAACCTTATAGGACCTATGCTTGGAAAGCACATAGGGTAACTTCCACCACATCTGATTGGTCAAAGTGATTGTAACGCTTTCCCCCACCAGATTCAAGTGGAAAACACTTAGCTTCACCTCCCACTGGAAAGAAAGGCAACATAACCTGCAGTGAGTCTTCAGTTTCCAACTGTCTGGTATACCCTTATTGTCAAGCTGAATTTTTATTCCTAAGCACATGTGCCTACAGAATGCCCACCACAAAAGGCTTCAACAATACTTCTAGATAGTGAGAAGCCACAGTACAGGGCAACAGAATGCCTATACAGGTGTTAGGCAAATATTTGGGATAACAACAAAGGAAACTAGCAGAAAATCTGTCATCTTTATTTGGTCTTTTAATTTTACCAAAACTATTAAGGGCAAAAAATAGTAAGGTTATAGCAATTAGATGTCCCAAGTTAAAGCATTTAAGGAGCTAGGAAATTGAAGGGAAATGACTTTATTTTATAGAGATAACTATTTTGTTTGAGATAACAAACTCAAGCTCCTATCAGAACCACACAGGCAGAGGAATAAAAAAGCAGGCTGGGGTAGACCAGTGGAAAGACTGGGGGTTGGATTAACTAGAGACCACATGGCTTTGCCTTGAGGTAATTGTATTTGATGAAAAAACCCTGCATTTTTCAAAATTAGTCTGGATTCTAGTTTGAGATTTTTGATTTAGAGTCAGTGGTAGGTGTTTCCTAGATTTATGGTATTTTTGCCCTAATTTTATTGGTCTATGCTGCAGTTCTAAGATGAGAAACTAAACATTCAAAGTACAGTTCTGATGCTAATAATAAACATGTATTGAGAATCTACCCTGTTCCAGGCACTGAGGTAAGCAATTGCCATTTGTATCAATTTGCTCAATAGTTTGGGGTGGTGGTGGTGGTGGTATATTACTGAACTCATTTTGCTAATAGGGAAACCGAGCTTTAGGGAATACAAAGGTCATAAAGCTAAAGGTGGGTGGCAGAAGTTGGGTTTACAGGGTATATACTGGGCCCAAACAACTATGCTCTGAATTACTGCATATTATAATACGGTGCTTTCGGAATGTGGCTCTGCTGAGAGGCTAACAAGAAGGCAGCATGTCCCAGTCAGCATGTCTCTAACCAGGGATAGAAGTGGACACCTACCTGAGACAGTAACCATGCAGGGCCAGGCCTCTTACCAGGACATGGAAGTCTGAGACTAGAAGAAACTCTGTAGACTGTCCTCCTGACCCTGACAACTTCTCTCCGTTGCTGGAAAGAGCGTGCAGGCCTACACCATTAGTCACCAGGCAGAACAGCATCCACCAGCAAAATGTTTGACACATATATAGGAGAAAATCCAAGATAAAGGTCTACAGAATGCAGGCATTTCCGTGCCCTATAACTTCACTTGGAAGACAAGATTTTCCTTTTAACAAATATGTTTTGAAAAATCCCCCTTTAAAAATCCTGCTCTATTTCCTTGAAGAGAAAATTCAAATAGAGTTATCATATATCAGACATATGACAGGTAATTTTTAATCATTTAAATTATTTATTCTTCATTGTTTAATGCTTTATACCATTCCTCCATGCATAATTTAGTATACCATTTATGTTTATTAAAAATTGATCACGGGGACATGCTCCCTCTCTATTCTCTGAGGCTACAGATATTTCTCTGTCAGATCACTTGGGAATAGACAACAAAGTATTCTACTCAACTTCTTTTTAATTCGCTTTAACTGTTTGCATAGCCCTTTCTTTTCCTAGGGGTTCTCTTCTACTGCAAAAGGACAAGTGTATGCTAGTGGGATAACTGCTCATTTCCTTTTTCATGTAACAAATCTTACCCAAAGGAGCTATTCACTGAGGCCTTTGGAAAAAACCCTTATTACACTTTTCTAATTTTTAAAATGCCATGTTCAAGAGGGGCACAAAACCCCCATCACTTTCTCTGTATCTTTTCTATTCTGTCTTTTCCTTAAGCCAGTCCTTTTCCTTGCCTTTCTTATATCTTCAGTTTTCTATTAACTTTCTTCTGACTTTTTTTTCATTTATCTTCAATTTCTGTCTAAATTCTTTTACCATTGAACTTTTCAACCTTGTGACTCAGGCTGCTCTCTTCAACCCAACAACTCCAAATCCTGTGACTCTCTCCATCCCTGGAGCCTCCAGCCCACTGCCTTGGACACTCCTGCTGAGATCCTGTCATTCCTCCATTCTCTGGGGGTGGGGGTGGGGGCAGAAAGGCAACATAACCTGCAGTGAGTCTTCAGTTTCCAACTGTCTGGTATACCCTTATTGTCAAGCTGAATTTTTATTCCTAAGCACATGTGCCTACAGAATGCCCACCACAAAAGGCTTCAACAATACTTCTAGATGGTGAGAAGCCACAGTAGAGTATGTGTGAGAAAGGTGTGCAAGCTAAGGGAGGTTAAGCAGTGCCAAGAAGCTCACAACACGTTGGTATGAAAACAGTCTGCAGTGGACTACCACACTCAGAGGCGTCCAACGTGGTGAGTCTGAGCTGGCACTTGCTTGTATATCGAGCCTACTGCAGCAGGGACCAGGAGGAGACCTGGTCTCTTCACTCTCACCTCCACAAGCGGCCAGCCAACCACCTACCCTTGGAGCCCACTGGAGGGCCCGGCCTGAGCTGGCCCCTGGCAGCACCCTCCCTTGCCTGGCCTGTGGCAGCAGTCTCCAACTAGTGTGATCTCTGAAACACAGATCTGCTTACCAGCCTCATCACACCTGGGATGGAGTCCAATGTTCCTAACATGCTGCCCAAGTCCTCAACATGTGCTAAGGCCCTTGCTCAGTTCTCAGGCCTTTTTGTTTTACCATCTGTAGGAGTGATGATGCCTTCTCCTCCACCAAACACTCCTACACAGCTCTATTCAGCAGCCATGTGAAACCTTTTCACGAAAGGGTCATGTTTTCTCGGGTCTCTTGGCCTAAGAGCATGCCGTCCTTCTGCCAGCAGCCCTCCTTGCCTATCTCCACCAGATGCCTCCTCTGTCCTTCCAGGAAGCCGAGGCCTGGGTTCTGCATCCCTTCTAATGTGCTTCTAGGGCACCCAGCCTATCTCCCATCCTGGATTCAGAGTGCTATGTGGTGATTTTCTGATTGCTCAGTCTGCTGCCCTCGTTATAAGACCCATGAGGGGAAAGGTCAGGGGCTGCTTGCTCACCACTGTATGCTCAACGGCTGACACAGACGTGCTCTCAACGATCAGGTGATTAAAGAATGAGCTGTGTCTTCTGTATTCACACTGCGTGTGGTCCCCTCCACTTGAACTTGGACTGTGCCTGGGGCTTGCTTTAACCACTAGCAGGCTACAGATGGGACACTCCGCTACTTGCTCTTGTGATCCTGACGCTACCTGGAAAAACGAAGACGCCATCCCTGCTTCCCAGTAGAGTCCTGCCGAGCTAACCTCCCATCTGAACAACCAGATGAACTCCCGGCAAGCACAGCTGAAAAAATGCCTGGATGAACCCAGTTCAGACTTCAGAACTGTAAGCAAGTGGAATCACTAAGGTTTTAAGCTACTGATGTTTAAGACTGATGTTTTAATTCTACAATAATTTGTTACAAAGCAACATATGTCTAATATACCAAATCTATAATTACAGGGAATGAGTAATTGTTGCACAGAATGAAATTTTCATACAGCTAAAGCAATGTTTCTAAGAAATATTCATAAGAAATAGCAAGATCAAAAGAAAATAGCCATAGATCTCAAAAGAAATACAGGAGCTTTTACCACCAGCTTCCTTTTATAATACACTACATTTTTCCTCTTCTGTTTTCTTTGGTTTTAAAACATTTTCCAATGAAAAACTTTCCTACATTTTTCCAACCAAGGACGGCATGAGAATATTAGCACACAAATGGAAACCACTTAAAATCTCAGAGCCAACCCATCTCTGCTGTTCCATTCCCTTCTCCTCACCAGCAACTCAATTCTCAGGCCTTCCGGTATTTTGCAGACCACAGGTGTGATGACTTTTCTCCCCACCACCCGTACTGTCCCTGCATAGTTCTACTCTCCAGCCACATAGAACTGCAGGGGGCGGGGAGGCTGTCTGTAGGAATTCCTGCCTTAGCTGGACTGGGCAACAGATGTTCTGATCAGTGTTCAAAATGTGTCGCCCCCTAAAGAACAGAAGGGCCAGTGTGTATATACACAGCCTAATGACTTACCAGTGATCTAACATGATGATAATAATAATAATAGCTACCCAATGTGTTTAACCCAAGCATCTAATCAGTTATACAGACCAAAGAGACAGTTGATGAATACTATGACATAATCGAGGATATGCAGGGTTATTAAACCATATTCTATAGGGAGATGGGGGCCCCATTAAGCCCCTCACAGAACACCGGAGAAGGTGCATTCAGAAAAACTTTCTGTTTGAAAAAAAGCTTTTGCTTACAAGAACTATAAACAAGCTGCAAACTAGATGCTGAATGAAGACCACTGGGTAAAGGCCCTACAAACATGCATCTGCATTGCAGTCCCACCACTAACTAGCTGGGTGTCCTAACACAAAGTACTTCATCCCTGGAGTCTCTATTTCAGTACTGGAAAAACAAAGATAATATCCCCTTAGATGCTTAAGGCACTAAAGAGATAACTTATTTAAAAAATGTTTCGAAATTATTTCACAGACACAGGTTTTGAGATACTGGAAAGGAAAATCCTTCAATAAAGAAGTTTCTTAATATATCAGTAATTACTTTCAAAAGATGCTCAATTTTGTTTCCTGTTTGTTGTATCACAAAATCTGTGGATATCTACCTCAAGGAAAAGTATTATTTAAAGAAGAAACTTCAGACTTAAGACAATTTCACTAACATCTCAAAAGTATGCTGGATAGGAGCTGAGGAGATAGCCTGGCAGTCTAAGCACCTGCTTGGCAAGTGCAAGGACCCAGGTTCGATCCCCAGTACTGTATGCCATGCCACCCTACACTGAGCCAGCCACCGAAAACAGGCTTGGTGGTGTGCACCTGTAATCTGCGCTCTGGGGAGGTTGAGACAGGAGGACCACTATGCGTCTGAGCTGTGTAGCAAAACCCTGTACCAAATAAATAAATGATTAAAAAAAATTTTTTTTTAAATTCTGGATACAGGGGATCTTGCTGGTACTTTAAACACCTTCCTTCAGGGTTGGCAAATAATGGTTGAATTGTTAAATGGACAGCTAGTGGGTTTAAAACCCCAGGCTTCTAGGTGAGAATGTAAACCACTGCTTGGAAGGGACTTGTTGGAAAGTGAGAATGCATCACATAAACAATTGTGAGACATGATCTTTCATCTAGCACTTTTCTCCAGTACTTAGTCTGAAAATGGCAGATTCCTAAAGCCTAATGATTTTGTATCTGTAATGTATCTGTGGTAGGAAGCTCAACATTCCCCCTGTCCATTCGAATATAGTCTTTAGAAGCATTTCTATCATGGCCTGAGGACAGAGGGAACCACATCCCACTTGCCCAGGACAGGGCCCCTTTGTAACCACAATTCTGTCACAGTTTGGAGTTTTTTTGCAAGGGGAGCAATACAACACAGGACACATGTGATAAGATTATTTTATAATCACCCAAAGAATCATATACAAAGAGTGCAAGAAATCGGCCCACATACTAAAGACCAAAGAATCTAGCTGAGGGCCTGAATCCCACACCAATATACTGCCTGAGACCAGCTGAAAACCTAAAGCCCACAACAATGCCTCATGCAGGTCCACTTCACAGATCTGAGCTGGGAAGGTCAGTGGTGGAAGCTAGAAAGTCTAGGCCAGCAGGATGGAGGATGTGTGCTAGCAAGTTGAGTGACCTGAACTGGAGCCAGGAAGCAACACACAAGGTAATCACCAGAGCTCCCCACAAAAGTACCACAGCCATCCTCAGCAACAGTGAGGTCCTGAGCTCCTTCAACGATGAGGAAAGCTGAGTTCCTATCAGGCAAGCCAACACGACAAGCTTCTTCGTGAGGCTGAGCAGTGTACCATCTTCCCCTCTGGAGCCAGGAAGCGATGCTCAAGATGAGGACAAGAGCTCCCCCAAAATGAACTACAGCCATTCTCAGTGACAACAAGGTCCTGAGCTCCTC
>NDGM011072913.1:0-18867 GCA_002564305.1 Octomys mimax
GAACAGCAACTACTTTAAAAAAAAAAGATTCTTTCTATACTAATAAGTAAGCAAACAAAAAGAATGTTCATTTAAAAGAAAAGAAGCCTTCTGCCAGACTCTCAGAGTTAATTATATGCTCTTGTTTCCATCAGAATAAATATGACAAATATAGGTAACAGTCCCCAAAGGAATTAAAAAATAGACTGCTAAGTACCACCCACTGTCAGCATGACACACAACATAGACATCCCCGGGCACATTAAGCCTCTGCACTCAAAACTGTTTCTCTCTGGTTTAAATAAGAGTCAAGATTCACCTCTTTTCTCCATATGAACTTTGACAGTAAAATTCTTCCTTTGGGCATAGAAAGACCTCAGTGGCAGTTTCAGACCCAGTGACTGTACAGTTCTACACACACACCAGTTTTAATTTGTCTAATGTTTAAAATGATGTAGTTTTCAATGGAAAAATATCAAAAGCTTTCCCCAGGTAATAAAGCTCATAATTCGCAATCGTAAGCGTCCAGCTTTTAATGTAGTGTTAAAGCTGAGTTCCATGAAAAAGATCAGGAAGAGATTTCTAGAGGTTGTGATGACAGTTTGAAAACTGCTTCTCTGAGGCAGGTATGATGGAACCACCTGCAATTTCTAGCATGTGGGAGGCTGAGTCAGTAGGACTGCTGTGAGTTCAAGCATAGCTTGGACTGTGCAGCAAGATCTTGTCTAAAAAATAAAAATGAGCAAACGTTACTTCCCTAAACCCTCTGCCCATAGAAAGAACAAGGTATCTAGTGAGTTCTATGACATTGATTTAGAGGGTGGAAAAGAAAAAACTCATACAAATCAATAAAACTGTATCAGAAGTTATAGGACCCATGAAGTTGGCTTGGTTGTCTACATAAAAGTTTAAGATAACCTTGTTTTCCACCTATGAGTTTCTGTATCTCTTAAAATTAAACCAAAATAATAATCTTCAATTGTCACAGTATTAGATACCTATTTCTGCTCAACATATTCATGTTGAGCTCTTTGCCATTAATTATTCACACCAATAGTCAATCTGGATGAGATTTTAGACAAGAAAATAAAGCACAATATAATTCCTCAAGTAAGCCTTTGAATTCCTCATTTTTTAATTGAGAGGAATAGCTGTACTCTAAATAGACATTATTGCAATAATTATAAGCACATAAAATGTAGGAAATAGGGAAATAGATCTTTTCAAAAGGGAAGGAGGGAAGAGGAAGTATAAATAATTAAGATGTGTTGTGTACACATATCAGCTCCCACAAAGCATGTGATCGTTACATATTAATAAACAATAAAAAATTTTAAAAGTATAAGCTCATTTCTGGTTTTTTGTCTAACAAAATGGTTTATGTTTGCTGTAATGGTCCACAAAGAAAAAAGTTTAAAAGTATAAAGAGATGTGTGATTCCTAATAAACACGAGCCAAAAAGTTTAACTTTATATTTCCTAAAAATACATTGTGAGAACTCATGTAAAGGAAATTCATGGTTATCACACATTAATAAACCCATCAGAAATGAAAGGTAGCAGCTATAGTTTTAAGAGATAGTGCTGTCTACATATTGCTTCTCCTGAGTCCTGTTAGTGAGTATGTGCCCTCAGCTTCTGGGAGCATTTAGTGAGCCTAAACCTAACATGCACAAAAGAAGAAGAAAACTAGGTTCTCTGAAAGTCAACACAAACTGAAGCAAGTAAAACTTAAAATTAACTCTCTCCTGAGAGAGCCTTGAAGCAGCTATTGTATCTTTTTCCTCCTCTTTTTTTTTTCTTTGTCAGTTATTTATTTATTTATTTATTTTGTGGGATGTACTTGGGATTGATCCCACAGACTTCACGCTGAGCTATACTCCCGACCCTTTTCATGTTTTATTTTGAGACTGTGTCTGGCTACATTGCTTAGTCCTCAGGACTGAACTAGAACTTGAGATCGTTCTATGTTGGCTTCCCAGAATGCCATGACCACAGGTGTGTGGCACGGACCATAACCTTTGACTATTTACAGCGCCAAAGAGAGCACTTGACAAAGAAGAGCTAGGACACCTTTGTGTACAAACAGAAACGTATCCAGCCACGCCTGAGAAAGGGGGAGCTACGACCAA
Organism: Octomys mimax; assembly: GCA_002564305.1. Taxonomy (NCBI): domain Eukaryota; kingdom Metazoa; phylum Chordata; class Mammalia; order Rodentia; family Octodontidae; genus Octomys; species Octomys mimax. The sequence goes on from NDGM011072913.1 coordinate 2,111, forward strand.
CGAATTTTAAAATCCCAGTTCTATGTTCAAACAAATAAGGTAGGCTAGTTTGTTGCATTGAACATTTATCTAACCAAATCCCTTTGTGAGATTTCAATAGGGTTTAACTGAAAGAGAGCAAAATGAAAAGCACACAGGGATTTGAACCTGGCAAGTTTTCCTATGCCACAGAGTCTGAATGATCTCATACAGCTGTATATTTGCCTGATTTCACCTAGTCTTAACCAGTTATCCAAAAGTCATTTAGGATACTGAGTTGTGAGTTATCTTTGGGTAACTTGGTGTTCTTCATGAGAGTTGATTGGTGTCTAAAGAACTTTCTTATATAAGAAATAGTTCTTGATAACAGTGCTGTACAAGTTCTTTAACTCATTAAACTCATTATTTAACAAAACCAGTTTGTGTTTAGCATAGACAATCTTTATACTCAGTGATTAGGTGAAATTCATTTTCAAACTCACCATAATCACTGCCACTGTAACTGTAGTTGATATCTTAGTACATTGCTATCATAACTATTGTTACTTCTGGTAACCTCAATGTTTCCCCTAAACCAGTGGTGGCAAACCTATGGCACATGTGCCACAGCAGGTACACAGAGGCCCTCTCTGTTGTCACACAAGTCAAGCCATCCAGCATCACCCTGGCAGCCACACATTCAGCTTTCATGCAGTGTTGGCACTTGGCAACCAATAAATGGGATTTTGGTTACAGTTTGAGCACTTGGTCCCTAAAAGATTCTTCATCACCCCTTTAAACTATGTCCCCCAAATACACTGCAGTCTGAAACAAACTAGCTATTTCAGCTGTAAATATTAGGCTACAACTCAATTATTTTTTTTTCAATTAAAAAAACTAAGAATTCAGTGTGATCACTGAATATTAAAATATGGATATTAAAATTGAATATTAAAATATGTCTAAAAATTTAAATAATTCTAATGCTTGTCATTAAGTGCTAGGCCTATTACTCTTACAGATATCCAAAAATGGCAGATAGGCCTTTTGAAACATATTGCTATAAGAAAAATTAACCCTAGAAGCAGCCTAATTTGGGCAAACATAGAAAAGACATTCCAAGAAGGTAGAAAAAGCCAGACTATAGTCTCTGCTTGGACCTGTTGATTTTGTTTTCTCAAATCTAAAATGAGCACACTAATATGCGCCCTATGAAATTCATGACATTTCTTTTGAAAACCTCATGAATAGTTTAGCGAAAAGAATATGTAGATTTTTAAATTATTTGCTAATTTATGAAAGCTTTTCATACCATAAACTGATGGATGTTTTGTGAATGTCTTTGAGTCCCATTTAACCAAGGGCATAGTCAAAAGAGTAAGACGTAATCAAAAGGGTAATCTTGACTATGTATCCTAAAAGGAAAAGATACAGGGATAGAACCCAGGATAGGGAGAGGCAGAAATATAATTTCTCCTTTTGAGGCCACTGATACACAGATTCTAACTTCACCTTCTACAAAGTGTCATGTCCACATCTTGCTTGTAAAAAGAGCAATGGGAAACTCTATAGTGGAAATGCTCCTTAATAATTACAGAGTATATTATCACTGAATCGAGCAAGGAGAAAACCATGGCTTGGTGAGTTACTCAAAGATTAGAGGCGGGGAGATAGAGATGGAGGCACCCACTCAGCTCAGGGTCAGCTAACTGAATTTCCTAGGGCTGATTGTCTTCAATATCAAGCGAACATTCATTCTCTGTAGTCATCTGGGAACTGCCAGTCCTTTGGGCAAAGGCACCATTAGACTGTGACACGGTGTGTCATATGTATTTGTGACATTGGGTGTCTCCCTCACTGGACTGTGGATGCCTTGAAGATAAAGAGTGTGTTGTCTTTGTTTTCTAGTAACCCTGACTGATACCTTGCACAGAACTTGGAGAAGATTTCTAATAAATATTTAAGGGATGACTGAGGGTGCGCACATATGTCAGAATCACTACAGATGTTGGCAAGGTAGGATTTGGTTAGTTTTTAATGAAATATTGCATATCTTAAATGTTAAAGAAGTATTCTTATAATACAGTGAAATATAAATTTTACATTAACAAAAAATTAACCTATATACTTGATGCAAATATTTTTTCAGAACAACTCAAGAAAGCGTGAATAATTTCTAATGCCCGAGTTCTTATCTTTAAATTCATACATTTCTTTAAAATAGACTTAAGCAAAACAATGATTATCTTTAAATAAAATGTATTTTTAGGTTGGATTGGGATATAGAAGGAGATATCACACAAGTCAGAGGAGCATGTCCTAAACATAAACATAAAAGCATAGGAATTTCTCTCAAAGCATAGAGAGCATTGTAATTATTCTGTAAAGTTTTAAAAAGTGTGTGGATTGAATGTATCCTAAATATAGTAATGAAACTAACTTCCACCTTTCCCAGATGTCTTAAGAGTCTCATTTTCTAGCATTTTTGAACAGACATAGCTACTAAAATCTAGAAACAGGTCATGTCATTCTTAATCTTGAACATACAAAGAATATACACATAGGGGCCAGGGGGCTGGCTCAGTGCAATAAGGGCTTCCCTGGCAAGCACAAGGGCCTGAGTTTGATCCCCAGTTCTGGAAAAAAATATATATATACAACTGTTGAATGCACTTAAAGGAAATATTAGGAGAAATGGCATAACATTCAGGCTGTTTCTGTTTGACTTTCAATAGAAATGTTTGATAAAGTAAATCTCACTTTGTCCATTACCTCGCCTGCTATGTGATATAAATTTTTTGCCTACTAATCACAAATCTCAAGATCTGGAAAATGAAGTGCACCAGAACAGGCTATATATTTTTATTGCCATTTTGAATCAAACTGATGCAGTTTTTCATGAGAGGACTAATAAAAGTCACAATCTGTATTGAAACATCCCTATATTTTATGGACCCATCTGATATACCCCTAATAAAGTTTTAAAACAATCCATAATAGATTTCACAAGAAGCTCAGATCTGCTAGCGCTGTCATTAGCAGCCCAATTTTAACCACTACTTTAGACATAACTGTCTGGAAAATGTTAGAGGAGTTGTTTAATATTGAAAGACTAGTAGCTGAAGGACAGGAAGCTCGATTATTCAAAGATCCAGCTAAATTGCTATTTAGAGTAATTTTACAAACAAAATTGCATATTTTGCTTATTTTTACAGAAGACACTTGTATTCGTTAAATATGTAGTTCTTTTTAAATGCAGTGTTTCTAAATGATTCAGCATGAGAAGAAACAGTAGATAAAAACAAAAATACCTCTCAGCTTGTTAAAGCACCATCATTTTGTGATTGATGTTTTACTCACAAAGCGTTTGCTCAATGATAATATTATATAAAATGAAAAAGCCACAGTCTCTGCCCAGCCTAATGCTCACAGAAAAGACAAACCAGTCATCACACAGGATTGTGTTGCATATATAATTGTCTTTTTTCCTACTCGAGCCTCTGATTGGGAGGATATATGCCTCTGGCTCCAGGCCTGTTACTTACCTAGACTTCCCTACCTAAAACAAAACTGGTAGCAAATTAAACATGAGGTAATCATCGGGAAAAATGTTGAGATGAAAAGTTGTCTGCATTCTATTAACCTTTACGTAGATGCATCATTATGCATGTACGGATCAGAACTAACGTTGAAAGTGTAGCAGTAGATTTGTAAGACATTGCTAGTGGTAAAAGCTCTGCACCTGGGAAGATTTAAGAGGGAGACAGAAACTTCTTTCCATTTTTTTTTTTTTTTTAATTTAGGTATTTGATACAGGGTCTCACTACAAAGCTCAGACTCATAGTGTTCCTTTTGTTTTCAGCTCCCCCAGTGCTGGGATTACAGGCATGCACTACGTGGTCAGTGTACGTGGCCAGCTCAGCATGCCGGGAATGAGGGTGGGGCCAGTGCACATGTGGTGCTGGGGATTGAACCCGGTCCCTGTACTTCCCTAAGCCTGTACTTGGTCTGCTGGACTGTCTTGCTGGCCCTCAAATAATTTCTTCACTGCTCTATTTTCATTTTTTCTTACACTCAGCCTATAATTTTGGGGCGATAAGAAGATAAATGAAACAATTCAGTTTCCTTAAAATTTAGCTTATTTTACATCAGGTAGAAATATAAAAATTGTCATAAAAATAATGTTATATGTTTGTTAATTTTAAAATGTGAATGAGTATCTTTAAATATTATGGGGTATCAAAGGAAACCTCAAGGCATAGATATTAGACTACTAGCACTTGCAGTAGATTTTTGAATAAATGCATAATCTTTCCATGCATGCTAGTAGGGTAAAAACTATTATTATAAATTTATTTGTGTGGGCTGGGGAGATAACTCAGTAGAATAAGTGCTTGCCTGGCAAGCTCAGGGTCCTGAGTTCAATCCCAAGTACTGCAAAAAAAAAAAAAATATTTGTGAAGAGCTGGGCAGAAAGCTCAGCAGACTAAAGAGCCTGCTTAGGCAGGCATAGAGACTGGGGTTCAATCCTAGGCGTGCTGTGCTGGCCCCGCCCCTGGGGCACACTGAGACAGTGACTCAGACTGGGTGTGGTGGCATGCACATATAATCCCAGTGCTTAAGAGGCTGAAAACGAGAGAATCACTATGAGTCCAATCTGTGTAGTGAGACCCTGTAGACCCTGTAATAAATATATTTTTAAAAATTTATTTATTTGTGAAACTTGAGTTTTATATGTTCATTTTTTATTGTGCACCTTAGATATCCACGTCCACTTTTGCATTAGATCTGACAATATACTCCAGCTTTTAATATGTCCCTTAACCCATTAAGGTCATTTTGCCTCAAGTATCACAATTTGGAATTTCAGGACTGAAATAATAATGTGTTTTTGCTCAAGTTTTATTAGTGTCCTAATCATAAATGTCTAAATTACTAAATCTATTAATTTCTCAGCATTTATCCAACATTATTTTAAATTCCCAAAGACCCTTGGGCCGGAGGTAGGTCAAATTACAAAACATCATACTTGAAATGATTTCTCTACTAATTCGATTGGCTGCCTTCACTGATTCCTTCCTAATGATCACTTAATCTAATGGGAGGCAAAAAGGACAAGCTGAGATAAATTAACATCTCGGGCTCCTGGGTATGACTGGGCAAATGGCAATCTTCACTGCCCTGGTCTTCTTGAAACAATTACTTACTTAACTCCTAGGAAGTGCTGAGCTGCCCTATTTTGCCATGAAATAGAGCACTGGCTTTGTCTTTTGCTTTGATGTGTCTGCTTGCTTTTTAGGTTATCACTCCCACCCTGTTACTGCAGCTACTTAGATCTTAGCTCTCTGTTCCCAGCAAGACCTGGGCTGTCCAAATTGGCTTTTCTGCCAGGCTCACTCTCACTATGTTAATGATATCGCTATGATCAAGTCTACAACCTTGTCCTTTTTTAATTTTATTGCTCAGTTTATGCTAATTTTAGTTTGCTATTCTCGGTAGCAGGAGAGTTAGAAACATGGCCTTTAAGGTTAATAAGGCATTGGAATGATTTGCAGATTTATTTTCCTATCTAGGTTATAACTTTTTTTTAAATGTACAGGGAAAAAAATTTAAATCAAATTTTTAAAGAAACCCATTACATTACTTATAATTTGGAATTAGTTATTCTCCGGCTTATATTTTGCTGTACATAAATGAGAAAATTGTCCTAATTTTCTAGCAATATTCTAATTTAATATAAGCTTACTTATTTTTTATTTTAGTACAAGGAGTACAGGGTCTCGCTGCGTAGATCCAACTCGTAGTGATTCTCCTGTTTGCAGCTTCCCAAGAGCTAGGATTACAGGCATGCACCACCAGGCCCAGTCTCAATCACCATCTCAGTGTGCTCCAAGGGCAGGGCTGAGGACGGAACTGCCAGCCCCTGCATCTACCTAAGCAGGTGCTTTAATCCACTGAGCTATTTGACCAGCCCAAGCTTACTCATTTAAATTTAGACAAATTTTTCAAATAGTATCAAGCAAAGCTATTGACTTTATTATATTTTATAAGAATAAAAGGCCAGTGAGACAGCTCAGTGGACTAAGCACCTGCTTAGGCAAGCGCACGGACTGAGGTTCAATTCCCAGCACCACATCCTGCTCCAGTCCTGCCCCCAGGCACGCTGAGCTGGCAACTGGAGTCTGGGCATGGTGGCCCATGCCTGTAATCGCAACACTGGGCAGGCTGAAAACAGGACAATCACTACAAGTCTGAGCTGCGTAGTGAAATCCTCTACCAAATACATAAATTTTAAAAAAGAAAATAATAAATGTATAAGGGCTGGTGAGACAGCTCAGTGGACTGAGCACCTAGTTGGGCAAGTGCAAGGATCAGGATTGAATCCCAGGCAACAGATGTCACGTTGGCCCTGCACCCAGATACCCTGAGCCAGCAATGGAGTCTGGGCTTGGTCATGCACACCTGTAATCCCAGTGCTGTGGAGGCTGAAAGCAAGATCACTATAAGTCAGAGCTGCATAGTGAGACCCTATACCAAACAAAAAATAATAAATTACGGTGAAATTATTAAGGTGGCAGATTCAGGATCCTAGAGCTTTGTGTGTTTACACAGGGAGGTTTTGTGAGCTACTTTTATCTTTTCTGATTAAATATCAATGGAGAAGATTCCAGGTCTTAGGTCTGGGCAGAACTTGCAGGAGAGTTGCTATAAACCCAAGAGTGCCCCTATACATTACTGCTCAGGTGCAGGAGGACTGTACACGCCAGGGCAGCAGAGCAGGACAGTCATGGTATTTCACATCTAAAGCAGGACATTTTGAAGAATAAACATGCAGTGGGAGGTGTTCAAATAATTAAATTTTTAGAATGATACACAGTAAAATAAAAAGCATGATATGCCATACAATAAGTATTTATGGTCTATTGCTTATAGCAAGTGAAAACATCAGCACAACAAGAAAATTCCTACTACTCTCTCTAAATCCAATGGCAGGTCTTCCCAGCCTTCTGCAAGCCAGTCTATAATTTTTCCCATTGTCCACTGACCCTGTCGACTGATGGCATGCAGACACAAAAAGCTATTGAAGCCAATCTTCTTTTGATTTTCAGAGGACAAGGTGACGGTGGCTAATGAATGGCTTACATCAGCAACACATGAAATTGTTGAGAAGGTTAAGTTGAATGGGATAATATATAGAGAATGTCAGCTCTCCTGTCACTCTTAAGGGCCCCCAAGATGTTAGCTTTCTTCTGTTCATTTTTGCACCACTTGCACAAGGCATATATGGAGGCCGTGACATTGTGATGAAAACATTAGAGTTGGATTAAAGATTCTAGTTCTTCCATTTATTGATCATCATAAAATCATGAATTTATCTCAATTTTCCTCATAAATAAAAACACTAATATCTCCCATTTCTCATGGTAAATTATGTAAATAACAACAAAGATTGCACAAAATTTACACAAGATTTACTTTACCCTTTTCTTCATTATAACTAGTGGTCTCTATGTTTGCCTGTCTTATTAAACTCAAAACTCCCTGAGTTCAGCACCCCCTTTAATATGCATATAAGGGCCCAGCTCTTTCCTGGACTATAAAAAAGTATCTTAGGTGCTCTGAACATTCCTGACTCTATGGAAAAGGCGAATTTCCTTTCCCTCCATCCTACTTAACAAGGAGAAATAATGGATAGTAGAGTGAGGCTATTCTCTGGGCTTGCTCCTCTTAATGATTATAAGTATTAAGGGCCTGTGTGTTTCTTTGTTCATAATGACAAGGCAGCTTTCTCAGTTTTAATTTGGTTTCCTGAATGGATCTCCTCTCTGGGAACATGATTCACCATGAAGAATGACCCAGGTTGTTAACCTACCAATAGGTCCACAAGTGGCATTTCAGTGGCAGCTATGTGGGCCTGGCCATCCTGGCCCCAAGGGTGAACCAATGCAATCTGTGCTCTGACTACACCACACTGAAACAGAACAAGAAGCAGGAAGATGGGCGAGTCTCTCTGAATACCACTCGCTCAGGGAAATCTGCCCTGATGGCCTCTCTAGATGCCTGTACTCCTCTGTACAAGTTAAAAAGATGTTTTCACACAGCTTTGCTTTTTAGGGATATCACTTCAATGCTGAATTTTTATTTAGTCCTGTGTTTCTGTTGTTTTACTAACCAATATTTTTGATAATATAGATAACCATTGATAATGAAAATTTATTACTCACATAATCAAGGCTGTAAAATAGAAAGTATTAGTATTTTTGTTTCTCTTTATGAGGAAAATTGGGGTCCCCAAATTATAGTTTTTAATGATGAGTAAATTTAAGTGCTAGCATATTTTTACTCTAAATAAAATGTTTTCATCACAATGCAATGTGCTTCCTCATATATCTTGTACAAAGATATTTATAATTCCTCTAATGAATATGTTGAAATATGCTACAAATATCCCATAAATGTTTGCTTCAAAAGCATAATACAAATCTGATAAGGATTTTATGGAAGATAGGTCTATTGGATTTGTTTTAGATAATTATCTCTGCTTTATGCATAAGATCCTAGGTTTATTGGATTTTTTAATGCATGTTTCAAACTGGCTTCAAATATATTTACAATGTTAAGGCTGTTTGATCTGTTTCTAGGCCATGGCTAATGTTTTCAGACACTCTGAATCTTCCAAATCTGGAATCATTAGAAGGTTCTATTAACGAGTCCTTCTGTTTGTCAATGAAAATAGTGCAAGTATATATGAATGTTGAAGAGAAACACGTCACTTCTAGATCTCAGAAGACCTGGGAAGCTTAACACCACTTGCTCTCTTTTGGAAGGGGACACAATTTAATGTATTTTTTTTTCTTTTTTTGTATTTTTAGGTAAGAGCCCACAAGGTGCTCAGGGTCTCACTACTAGATCAGACTCGTAGTGATTCTCCTATTTACAGCCTCCCAAGAGCTGGGATTATAGGCGTGCACCACCATGCCCCAGGCTCACTTGACATCTCAGCATGCCCCAGAGGTGGGGCCGGCACAGTTGGCGCTGGGATTGAACCCCCGGTCCCTGTGCCTGCTTGCAGGCCCTTTAATCTGCTGAACTATTTGGCTGGCCCTTGTATTCTTTTCTTAAGCAGGTAGGTAGGCCTTATGCAGATGAGGAGAGATCTAGCGATATGAGGAGAGGGAGAAAGAGGAGAGAGAAGAGGCAGCAAACAGGATTAAGAATATATAGGATATATGTGTATATGTGCGTGTATATATGTATGTGCCGACTCCTCACAGTGTATTTACTCATTAGTCATTGTATATCACAAACACATAGGAGCAAAAAACAGATTTGCAAAGCAGGCATCAGGTTGAAAGCTGGTGAGGAGAGTAACTACAGGAATCATGAGGTCTAAATCATGGCGTTAAGATATTTTAACCCAAGTCACGGGTAAGCACAAACAACAATAGACTTTGGATATTCATTTGTGAAAACATTTACTTGCTTCTTGCAATTGTATAAAGAAGTCTTATTTTTTTAATTATTTATTTATTTGTTACAAGGTCTTGCCACACAGCTCAGACTCATAGTGATTCTACCGTCTCTGCCTCCCCAGTGCTGGGATTACAGGCATGCTCCACCATGCTGGGATTCAGGGCAGGAACGACACACCTGGGCTTCTAGGTCTGGCATGGCATGTGGTACCAAGGATCGAACCCAGGTCCTTGTGCTTCTTATGCAGTCACTGAGACCGCTGAGCTATCTTCCCAGACTGAAATTTTGGTTTTTAAAGAGAATAAACAATAATATAAAAACGTTAGAAATTATATAGAATTTCACTGAACCAGATGATAGGAATTCAACAATGCTGTTATATTGCATATTGCTATCTTCAAATTAGTGGTTTAGATTACCAGATGTAAGCATGCAAAATTGCTCAAAAGTTTAAAAGAAAAAATAAGATAGGCATTAACTATTTCTTTCAACAAGCCAATAAAAATCAGTAGTTCAGTAGTATAGTTATCCCAGGTATCCTATGGATGGATAGATCTTGACCTTTTGTCTGTGCAGAATACAGTGCTGCTTTCTCTCCTCTGCCTCCTGGCTCTCTCTGTTTATAATTGTTCCTTTCCTTTGTAAAAATACTAAGGGTGGCTCCTACAGATCAGAACGTACATTGCTAAATGTCTCTTTTTTCTATAATGTCATTTTTTTCTTATGAAAGAATATATGTCTTTTATAGAAGAAATCTTTTTGGAGAAGGTGATATGTGAATTCCTTTTTGTTCCTTCTATAATGGAGCCTGAACCCTGGGCCTTGTACATGTTAGGCAACTATTCTACTGCTGAGCTACATCCCCAGCCCTCTTTATTTTTATTTTGAGAGGGATCTTAGTAATTTATCTAGGCTGGCCTTGGACTTGAGAACCTTTTGCCTCAGCCTCCTGAGAAGCTAAGATTTACAGGCCAGTGCTAACTGTTCTCGGTTAAATTTCTCTTATGAATGCTTTCTTTTTGCAGAAATATGCTAGTAATAAATAAAACACATTTTAAAAATTAAACAAAACCTGAACTAAAAGATAAATTTAAAGAGATAGAATTTTATCTATTATGAAAAGTGACACAGAATCACTGGCTGACCTGGAGATGGATGAGGGTGGAGCTGGCAGGCAGCACTGTCCTTTGGGGCTCCAACTCAGGAAGTACGCAAGGCACCCAGAAACTGGACTCAGACCAGACTGTAGTATTCGTTTGGTATGGCTGAAAATTAATATGAACTGTGTGGCTTAAGCAGCAGCCAATTATTGTTTGCTAGCTTTGGTGACCAGAAATCTGAGATCCAGATGCTGACAAGACCAGGCGTTGTCTAGAAATCCTAACAAGGATCTGCTCTAGATGTGTGCGCCAGCTTGCAGGGGTTCTCTGGCCCTCTGCGGTAACCATTAACTTGTCAAGACATCACCCAAATCTCTACCTCTATCTTCAAAAAATGGTTCCCTGTGCAGCGTCTTGCTGTTCACATGGTATTCTTTTCATAAAAACACCAGACATATCAGAGTTTGAACCCACTCTACTCCATCATGACCTCATTTTAACTAATTACTTCTAGGCTGACCATAGAGCAGGTCATATTCTGAAGTATTAGAGGTTGAGATTTCAAAGTATGAATTGGAGGGGAGGGATATAAGGTAACCTGCAACATCTGGTCCAAGCTCACTGCAGGAAACTATGGGCCAAGACAAAATTCCCATACCTTGAAAAGGAGGCTAGCTCTAGCTGTTTGTTCTAATTTGGACACCTCAGATGGTGAGAGTTAGAATTAGGACAAACTGCTTTCTGGTTTGTAGACTGTGTCCACATTAACCTTGTTTCTAGGAATGTAGGTTCCCTAATCCAATAACTTTCTGGAGAGTCCAGATGCAGGTGTCTACAAAACTGATAGAGGGAGAGCAGAAGGGCAGAGAGAGATCAAAGAAAGAAAAACTATTTTTATGCAATGTGAGTTTTCCAACTAAAATATAAAGCTTCTAAAAATATTGATGTTGATTAAGAAGATGAAATTTGAAGAACTAAGATTAATTTATTTCTATCAACAAGAAAATAACAAAATAGTCATAATGATTAAGATCCTCAGAGAGGTGAGAAAAGGAATGCTAAAAGAAATTGTTGACTGAACTCTGACATATGTGAATCAAAAATAAGAAATATAAAATGAAATTAGTAGAAGTTGTGGATATAATTATAGCTTAAAAAGAGTTATTACTTTCTAAAATAGTGATATGAAAAGAGTTAAAATATAAAAGAAGATATATAGATGATATACTGAGAGGTTCTATCATACCTGTATATGTACTATAATTTCCAAAAATAGAGAAGTGGTAGAAAAGCAATATCTGAAAAACAAAGTATTTTTCAGAATTAGATTGGAAATTGACACTAACTGTTGTAGAAGTAATTAAAATTAAATTCATGCTTCCATAATGAAATTTTTTCCATCAAGAATTAAAGAAAATTCTAGCAGGGTGCAGTGGAGCATGCCTGGAATCCTAGCTACTGAGGAAGCTGATACAGGAAGGTCACCAATTAGAGACCCGCCTTAAGAACTTAGCAAGACCCTCTCCCCAGAAATGAAAATAAAAGCTTCCAGATCTAGCAAGACAGAAAAGACAAATCACCTCAAATGACAGATAAATTGTCATAATAAAACCTAGCAAAGATGGAATGGTATTTTTAAAAATGTAAACAGCTGATACTTATTATTTGTTCTGTACTAAAGGCTTAAGAACCTAACTGAATCTTCCACCTAGGAACAATGTTTAAAATCTCACCCAAGAGTTAAAATGTCTACACATTTTACGTATTTATGTAGTCAAAGAAATAGTGAATTTTTTTTAAGATAAGCTCCCACTATGTAGTGCTTCCTGGTCTTGAATTCAGGTTGTCCAGGCTGCCCTCAAATTCATGGATATCCTCCTGTTTCAGCCCTCTGAATGCTGGATTACATGTATGTGCACCAGGCCTGGACAGTGATTTTTATAACCCTCAAGGATATATAACAAAATTTAAACTTAGAGTTATGGGAGAATCCAAGGATGGCATATTTTTATATTCTTGAATAGGACATCAAACCTAAAGCAACAACTTAGTAAACAATAATTTATCACATGGATACTTTATTATTTGTTTTCTTCACTTACCTAATGTATATATCATTTTCTTTTAGCATTTGCCCCCTACGTTGTACTGTGAGTGGTGATGAACCCGTCAAACATTTCAGTGTTTGATTGCTTGAAAGCAGTTATCATACTGATTGTTGTTTCAAAATCTTTTCTTCTTATTTTTCAAGTTCAAATGAAATGACTGTGTCTTTCTAGGAAGTGCCAGCTGCACTCCTTTTAGGCTATAGTGTCTCCATTTCTCCACTCCGTACAATATTAAGGCTTTTGCAAAACCCTGTGAGAGGGCACTCACTTAGTCACTAACAAGAAGCAGCTGTTTTCCATGGGAGATCAATCATTATTTTCTGTACTTCTTATTCAAACCTTATTTTCAGCATGTGTGATGTCCTGCTGAGACAATGTTCAGGGGGCCTGTCACATAACAGAGCTGGACACAGCTTGAGTTTTGAAACGGCAGACCTGCAACTGAAAAGAGGAGTCCAACACTTTCTTTTTTAATGATTCTGCTATTATAATAATGCTGGGTTTCACAGAGACAAGTAGAGTGTGGCAGGAAGTCTACTTGTCGAGTAGAGATTTGCATGTGTTAAGAGGGGACAGGGCAGACCTCAGGAGAATTTTTCAATTCACTGTGCTACTTCTAGCTCCTTTGTTGTTTTTGCTTCTGTGTTCTCTGGTAATACTTTCGCCTTTGTCAACTCTCCTTAAAGCCCCACTAGTCTCCAGCTCATCAAAAGCAGAATATGAGAAAGGTAGGATATTGCTAACTTACCTCCTGATATTACTGGAAATAATTTTTCCCAGAGACTTTATTTAATTTTTATCAGTTTGTTTAGCTAAAGGGCTTTCAGATATCTTGAACTGAAAGAGACAGAGACAGAGACAGAGACAGAGACAGAGACAGAGGTGAAACAGAGACAGAAAGAGAAAGAGAAAAAAGAGCATAGGAGAGGGAGAGGGAGGAAGGAGAGAATTTGGAAGAATCCCCCTGTAACCTCTTATTAATAATGAAATCATAAAAATAATGAAGAAGTTAAAACATTAATTTTTCGTTACTGGTCAGCCTCTGTGTTTTCCATTATTTTAATTTTAAAAACAGTTCTCCGTGTTAGGCACTCTGACTGAGCTCTGGTTTCACAGATGATGAAAGCTTAGCAAGGTTAAGTAACCAACAGTGTCAGTATCACCTTGGAGTTGTCAAAAATGCAAATGGTTGGGACTCACCCTGACCTAAGAACTGAAACTTACATGGTTGAAGCCAGCTATTTGTTTTAACAAACTCTCCAGGTACATGGGATGCCACAGGGTTTGATAACCACTATGGTAAATTGTAGCTTTCCAGAAAACTTCTGACAAGCATTGCATATTATGCTTTCTGCTAGACAGCAGGAGGTATGTCATGTGTTTTGTGTGTTTCCTTACCTCAGTATGTGTCTGATGCCTAGAAGGGAGGTGTTGAATAATTTTACACTTCAGAGTCAAGGATCAATCTGTAATGAATCATGCTTTAAAGCTTTGAGGCAGGATGATCTAGTAATTCCTACACCCATTCTACCCAGATCTTTTCTCTTCTTGGTTAAGAAGTCCTGTATTCAATTTGAAGAAAACATCAGCCTTGTATGATACAGGACCAACAGGCAATACTAAGATTTTCATTTATGAGTTGGAGCATTCTTCTTAAAAAACCACAATCCCTGAAGAAAATACCAGATTTATTAAGTTTGAATTTGGTAAAGTGAGGTGGAGGATGGAATGGAGAGTGTTTCTATCACATCCTAGATATTTGGGAAGTCACAAATAAAAGTAGCCATGGAGATAAATTATAAGGACATAGAGAAACATCAAAATGTGAAATATAATCTTACAGCAACTAGAATAGTTACATCATAGAGCATATCATTGCTAAAATAATTCATGTGGATTGTGAGATGGCATTCTATCACAATAAAAAAATCTGACATAATTAACTTAAAAACAAAAATAGCTATTTGGCACAGTTTTAGAGGTTTCCTCCCATGGTCAGTTGGCCCCACTGATTTGAACTTACTGGGTCTCAACATGGCAAAAGCTTGTGTTTAAGGAAAGCCTACCTCATGGCCAGATAGCAAAAGTGATTAAGAATGGGACTAGAGTCCCACATCCCCTTAAAAGAGAATTCCCTCAGTGATCCAACGACAAGAAATTTGGCTCTACTTCTTAAAGATTCTGCCTACAATCAGTAGTGCTACCTGAGCACCAAGTCTTTGACACATTGGGCCTTGGGAGGGCATTTAAGGTTTAAACTAAAGCAGAAAGTTGTTGAGTTTGTTACTGTGTACGGTGCACTAGGATAAATAGCAGCACACCAGGTGCCTGGTCTGCCACTTAGTTTCTATGTGCTGATGAGAGAACATTTATGTTGTCTCAGTCCCCTTGTGTTTTTCAATCTGTGAAATGGAGAACATCGACTGACCGACCTCATGAATTTATTATATATGTGTATGCATATATACATTTCTTCTGCAGCATGAGCTCCTATAAAAACCTTCATAGTGCTAAAAACAATACAGTTTTAATAGTAATTAGTCCATGAAACTATAAATAAAAGCAATTTCATGATCAAGACTCTATCTCAAAATAACTGTGCTTAGAAAAATGTTGCTTCTGATCCAAAGAAAAATTAAGACTCCTAGCAAAGAAGTTGCCCAATGCATATAGGATTTAACTTAATATGGAAGAAATGAGAGAACTGAGCTTGATTCAGAGAGGGCCGGGGAGGACTGAGACTCTGAAGCCCTGAAGGGAAGTCAAACTATGGAGAGCAAGGATGGGTGACCTTCCAGAGTGACGGTTTGATCGGTTTAAGTCTAGAGGAGGAATATGGAAAGAGGGGACCATTGCATTTGGTGTGTCTGTACTTGCTGATACTGGGTGGGACAGAACCACAAATATACTGGGGAAAAATAAAATCTGAGCCAAGGAATTAAATTAGCATAATTCTGTATTTATCAACATCTTATATGCCAGTTATCATTCCAGCAACAAAATAGATTATATTTAAAAATCTTGTGAGGCATGATAACAAAGTAGATTTTATTGAAAGTACAGTTTTATTAAGAAAGATCCAATATAACTAAATTGTTACTGTAATCAAGTGCTCCATGAATTTTTCATTACAACTTCAACAACATGCAAATGGTAGTGTGCTGAATGACTTGAGGAACTATTTATGGCTTTTAAATTCTATTCTGAGTGATTCAGATTTAGGCCTGGATAAAGTAATCAGTAATATATCTACATTTAGAAAAATTCTGCAGTGATACCAAGACAATCTTATTATCTCTAGAAATTAGTCGTTTAGAAAAGGTAAGTGTTCTAGAAGTATGTTTGTGCACAGTTTTTTTAATTGAAAACTTCTCTAACTCAAAATGATGGGAAGATGAGTATACTGCAACAGTGACACTTTTTTTTATTGCCATTGGCCTCAGGAGGCCAGAAAGCATAACAGCTATCTTCTGTGTTGCCCTCGTAGCTTGCTGTCCTCAGGTACATGCTGACCTCTCCTCCCATGGAGTTTTTGCTCACTTGCCTTATACAATGTTTGCCATACATTGGGTTTTGAAATCTTAAACAACCAGAGGAAATTTTAGTGGACTCTAGGGTGTGGTGAAAAATCCAAAAAATTACAAGAAGGGCAAAGAGACAGAAGTTATATGAGGAGGAGGTAGAGAGAAATTGGTGGGGAATAAAGGGGCATCTTGTTGCATCTCATAAGGAGATGAGGCACAGGGAGATGCCCACAACTTCAGGTCCCTGGGGATGGGACAATGGCATACATAAGCAACCTCTACATGAGGACACTCTCAGTCTTGGCAGAAAGGTGCAACCTGTTGCCATGCTTGGCAGAGATGCTGCATGCAGAGAGATCTGGAAGATTCATCATATTAATAGATCCTACAGACTAGGAAGCCTGGGCCTGTGGAAGAAATGTGTCTTTGCAAACCCAGAGGGCCAAGAGGGAATTTCCTGTTAAATCAAAATTGAGGTAGATTACTTTGTGGAGAGGAAAGAAAGACAGAGGGGGGGGAGAGAGAGAGAGAGAGGAAGAAGAAAAAGAAGAAGAAGAAGAAGAAGAAGAAGAAGAAGAAGAAGAAGAAGAAGA
>NDGM011072925.1:0-11520 GCA_002564305.1 Octomys mimax
TTAAAAAAAAATAATAACTCTTTTCCATAGCTACAAAAAAAGGTTCCCATTCTTTCCTAATTCTAACACCCATTCTTGGTTGGGATTTGACTGTGGTAAATTCTAAAGCATTGATCTAAGAAAGATCTGGGGTTTTAGAAGCTCATTTTATTCAAAACTGCAGACCTGTTTCCTTCCCAGATATAAGGAAAGAAAGAATGCTGGCTGAGATGAAGGCTGCCTTGGACTCTGCCTGTCCCTGGGAGACAGTTCCTGCCTGACGGCTCAGCCTAGTGCAGAAGCATCCCTCTCCATTGGTTTTCACTTACATGCTTCCATCAAAAATGCAAGCAACCTATTGGGTTTCACTGCAACTGTCTTTTAGCTTTTTATATTTTATGAAAGTTTAACTGCTTCTGGGTCTTGATTGCCAGGCTTGTTGCAACTATGACCACATATTGGGAAGAGTGCTTCTTAGTGGTTCCTTGCACACCCAGCACTGTGGTCAGTACAACCGGTGTGTAGTGCTAGTGGAAGCAAGCGCCAATATGGTGTCCACATGCCACACGGTTACACTAACGAAAAACCGTGTGTTTAGCTATGAAGAATTCTGTAGACCGAAAGAAATAATGAACTTACATCCATTACAT
This sequence comes from Octomys mimax, assembly GCA_002564305.1. NCBI lineage: Eukaryota > Metazoa > Chordata > Mammalia > Rodentia > Octodontidae > Octomys > Octomys mimax. Next base: position 630 of record NDGM011072925.1, read on the forward strand.
ACATCAGCGCACAGCAAAACTTTTAAGTGAAAGTCTGATACACTGCTTTTCCCACTAAGCTGACACAAGTGATACACTGGAATGAAATCCAGTAGTTCAGTGAGAAACATTTTTAAGCACACTCACCCACTATGCTTCATATGTGGCGGTTTATCCATACGCACTGCCAGTTTGATTTTTAAGTCAGAGTCCTGACTGTTTTTTGGAACTATCATTCGGTGTAATTCAGCTGACTTAGAGCTATTAGAAGTTGGATATAATATCACCTGTAAAGGAGAAAAAGAAAAAGAAAAAAATTTATATATGTGCATAATACAGTATCCACGAATTGGAACTGAAATCTTTTCTATATATTTTCATATTTGAAAAGGGTCTGTCAATGCCCAAGTGTATGCATCTAATAAACTGTTTGACTCAGTTCCACTATAGCAGGTGTGTTTTCAATATTTATTTATTTATTTTTGACAAGTATGTGTATTCATATTACAACGTAATGAGTTTTCTTCCTCTACCACTTCATAATGGATTAACAGCAAAACAACACAAAGTTGAACTGATAGTTGAAACACATTTAGTGAAAGCCCTCAGTACAATTTCAACACTACTCTGAACTTTTCAAGGCCAAGAAGTTCAAACAGAAATATCCTTCAAAATTACAGATAAGGGACTGCCAAAATAGCTCAGTGGACTAAGAACCCACTTAGGCAAGCACAGTGGTCAGGGTTTGATCCCTGGCACTACATACCCTAGGTTCTACCCCTGAGAGTGCTAAGCCACTGACCAAGTCCAGACGTGGTGACGAATTCCTGTAACCCCAGCACTGGGGAGGCTGAAAAAGGAGGCTTACTATGAGTTTGAGCTGCATAGTGAAACCCTGTACCAAATACATAAAAACAAGCAAAGAAACAAACGTATAGATAATATGCTTTATAAAGCCAGACCAATTACTAAAGTTATATACATATATACCTCATATTTTAATATTTTAAGTGAAAAAGTTTTAAAGGAAGTAAGCTCAATTAGAGGTGGAAAAGAATGATCGTGGTATATTTTTCTTTTCTAGATCAATAACAAAGAAAGGATTTTGTCCTGACTACATGTTTTCAAAACTATTCAGAGGATATTAGTTCCTGAAAATAACTGTTAAAGTACACATGCCAAGTTATCACGTGATTATATTAACACTTCCCTTCATGAAGCCAATCCAGGAAATGAAAACCTGCTCTTCTCAAATCAGGTGCCACATAGAAACAGTGATGTCCTTCCCCCTTTATTTAGTCTTGACAAAACTTAAACACAGCCTACTTGTATGGTAAGCTTTAATGCTTATTTTAAAATGGAAGTACTTTAATCTGAAAGACTGAACAAAGACGCATGTGAATTCTAGCTGTTCTTATCTTAAACCCTCAGGACAACTAAATCACATTTATTTTTCCATGGAAGGTTGTGATGATGCTCAGGGATGCTCAAATATTAATAAAGCATGCATAGAAACTGGATTTGTTGGGTCCTATCCCCTTAAAAGATCCTTGTTTCTACATATAAGCAGCAGCATTCCCTGAAACATGTAAACAATTCTTTCTTTCTACACAAGGTAACATAGTTATGAAAGCTTCCCAAGCCGCTCCCAGCTTATGAGCGTTTGCATGCAGGCACTATTTTGAGACATTTCTCAAGCACATCACTCTGCTGAGTCCCACGTGTCTGTAGACTCAGGCACATAGAGGATGTCAAAGAACAGACTAAATGGCACTTGCAGTGTTCACAAAATTATGATCATACTTTAGAATTAATTCATGTTGACTGCTAAAATTCCAGGGGAATGTTGGACAGATTCTTTCTTAAGTGACAGTAAAGGAAAAAAAGTAAGTTGATAGCTTCAGTCTCAAACCAGTAGAGAAAGGTCATTTCTCACTTACCAGGTGACCCTCCCCCAGCAAAAACAAGTCAAAGACCAAGACAGCTATACTGTTCTCTACAGCTCCAATATTCCCAGCCAGTCTGAAATGTTCTTCCTCTTTCTCCTTACCCATCTCTCCTTTAAAAAAATATTTTATCATGAGCCACCTACAGACTTTATTCCTTTCAAATGCTTCCTTCTATGTTTATATAAAAACTGGTACTATTCCAATTCTAGAAGTATTATAAGAGAATATTTTAAATTTTTGAAAATTTCTCTTTCTATAAATGTCAAGAATAGCTTACTAGGGGCTGGGGAGATGGCTCAATAGAATAAGTGCTTCCCTGACAAGCGCAAGGGCCTGAGTTCAATTCCTGGTTCCGTAAAAAAAAAAAAAAAGAAAAAAAAGAATAGCTTACTAATGACTCCAACTAACTAGTTTCAGCTGACCCACAAGTTAAGGAGCATCCCCATTACGAATGCTACCATTTCTTTTTCCATATTAATTTATTCATTAATACAAATTTATGATGCACAATGATTACTGTCACTGTGGGTATCTGCTACATGTACATTACACATCTTAATGCCTTGTTTTTATCCCCCTTTCCCCTCCAGGTCCTCTTCCTATTTGCAGTAGATCTATCTCCAAGTTTCCCATTAATTTTATTTTGTTTTCAGTATATTCTCTGATACCTCATATGAGAGAACTCATACAGGATCTAAGCTTGTGTGTCTGATTATCTCATGTAACTTTTTTGGTTGTTTGTTTTTTCAATGAATTTAGGGCAGGGTCTAAAGGTTGCACAGGGTCTCACTATGTAGATCAGACTTACAGTAATTCTCCTGTTTTCAGTTCCAAGTGCTGGGATTACAGCTGTGTGCCACCACGCCCAGTCTCAATTGCTGTCTTAACATCCCCCTGGGGGGGCAGGGCCAGCATGGCATGCTGGGGATTGAACCCTGGCCGCTGCGCTCTGCTGAAGCAGGTACTTCAGTCTGCTGAGCTATCTGGCCTGCTCCTCATGTAACTTTTTAAACTACATCCATTTTCCCACTAATGGTTCAAATTCATCCTTCTTTATAGCACAGTAGTATTCCACTGTGTGTAAGTACATTTTCTTTACCCATTCACCTGTTGATGGACATATAAGCTGCTTCCATAATTTGTCTATAATGAATTTTGCTGCTATGAACATTGGTATTCATATACTGTTGTAACATGATATCTAAGTCTTTCAGGAAGATACCTAGTGCTATGGTTTGTGTCCAGTTGTCCCTCCAAAGCCTCCTATTGTCTTGGGGTGGATTTCTAGACTTTGTGATTAATTCATTATCCAAGGCTGAGATTATGGGTGTGACTGCTACACCCAGCCTGGGGCAGATCACCTGAATGCAACATCAGGGAGACAGACTTGCCCTGTTGCCATTGGTGCTGCTACGCCTCCCTTTTACTCTTGCTGTTTTTCTGCCTTCCGCTGCCAGGAACTGCTACTCTCTGCCATGTGCCTTTTTGCCTTAGAGCCAGCTGAGTATGAAACTTCCAGTGACTGTGACCTAAATAAGCCTTTCCTTCCTTCATTTTGAATGTCAGGTATTTGTCCCAGCAATGAGAGAAGAGTAACCAAGACACCGAGAAGGGGAAGAGCTGAATCAATTGGAATTTCTGTTTATAAATTGTTGGAGATTCTCCATACTGATTATGCCCAGAAACAGACATGTGGATCAGTGGAACAGAGTAGATGATGCAGAAACCATCACAGGCACACACAACCTTCTGGCCACTTAGAGGGAGTTTTGGGGGGGCAGGTAAGAAGGGCATGGTAGGTGTATCATAATCGTCTTTCTCTAAAGTGAAATGTGTGTCTCACGCTCCATTAGGCAGAAATTTTCTGTGTCCATTCTTGAGAGCAGGGAGCAGAAATCAGAGACCCAGGCTGCCCAGCTCCTTACCAGCAGCAGCTCTGCACTAGTGAAAGCATGAGCCCTGGTGGGCCGTTTCATGCTCTGCCGTACCTCACCCTTCTCCATACCAAATGCTTTTCTCACTCTTCCTCCTATACGTAGAACACATTCACCTCTACTGGGGAGCGGGAACCGCCCCAAGCCCCATCCCATCCTTACATGCTGGCCAACACAGCACATTTAGAGGCTTTTTGTGGCCTGGCAAACCATGAGCTGAAATTCATGCTACCTGACACTACTCCCCTTCTTCCTCATCCTGCCCTAACGCATGGAAAGTGCAACTGAGTCACTTAGTTAGACTTGTAAGCTTCTCAAATTGATGTAATAAATCAACCATTGTAGCATCCTAAGCCATAACCAGCCACCCTAGGGCATGTCCCCTACATCCCAGGATGTATAACTGCTGAGTTACCTAAGCTTCTGGACTTCTCAAGTCGACACAGTGTATCAACCATTACCACCTTTGCTGGGACCAAACACCTAATGCCCTGGAAAGGAGGGGCATTTTAACTGTCTACACTTCATAGAGGTCTCATAGTCGGCTGGGCCCAAAGCAGGGTGCCACGGCAGAGAGGCTTGGCAGAGGGTGAACAGGCGGCCACAGCAGGCAGGAAATAGAGAGGGATCAAGGGAGGAGAGGGACAGGTATCCTCCCAGGCCACACCCATGACCACGCAGCTCTTCCCACCAGGCGTCACCTCCCAACAGCACCACCTGTGATCCAGGCCTGTGCCCAGACCAGCCACCTCCCAGAAGCCCACCTATGAGCACAGGAGGCTTTGGGTGGAACCTGCTCCAAACCTTAACAGAACTGAACACAGACAATCAGCTGTGCATTTGCTAGAGAAGCCAAGCAGGTAAGTTTAAGTAAATTCCAAGATTAATAGAATCAAGAAACGGCTACACATCCTCAAAACAGAGGGCTGACAGGAAGGGGTGCCACGTTCCAAGACTAAAATATTGTCAACCACCTAAGTGGCTTCGCTGTTCGTGTTCCTCCGCCACGCTGTACCCCATGTAGTGGCACCCAGATGTTCATGTAACTGAACACTGATGAGCAATAGATGCTCCCTCTGACTTCATTCAGAAATACCTGTCAGAAGAAGAAAATGGAACAAGATGATGGTATGCTGTAGGCTGCCTCTACACTCCACTGCCTGCTTCCTTTTCTATGCAGAAGGTTTTTAATGTATATGATCCTGTTTGTTGACTGGGTGCTATTTCTTGCACAGTTGTGATTCTGTTCAGAATCTACTCCTATGACTAAAATTCTACTTAGCTTCTGTTCCGGTCGGTAGTTTCTGTTTTAATATTTACATCTTTGTGGGGCCGGGGAGATGGCTCAGTGGAATAAGTGCTTCCCTGGCAAGCGCAAAGGCTTGAGTTCAATCCCCGGTTCCGCTAAACAAACAAACAAACAAACAAAATATTTACATCTTTGATCCTGTTTGAGTTTTAGTTCAGTACAAAGATATGTGTGCAGTGTCAGTTTTCCACATATGGGTAGCCAGTTATTCCAGCACTATTTGCTCAGGAGCAGCCTGTCTTTCCCCCATGTATGCTGTTGGTCCCCCCAAAACTGAATGCAGAGAAAACCAGTGCCAGGAGAAGTAACGGAAGAAACCAGGGCCCTGAACCACCACATGCAAGGAAGGCACCCTCTAGTCCCAAGTAGCTGCACTAAACTATGCTATGAGTTGGCCCTGTTCTTTTTTTAATTTTTATTGGCCCTGTTCTTAACTACTGAAATGTTGTTCATTGCTTGTTCCAGCATTTACTAGTTTCTTAACTAGAATATTAAGAAAATGTTTTGCTTTATGGATCTTTCATGAGTAAGTAAGTGTTTAAAGAATTGTTTTTTCATAGAAGTAGTCTATGAAATTGTTTTTCCTTAGAAGTAGTCTTACTTCTAAGGACTTAACTCATGTACAGAGAAGTATATCTAAGGTTGAGGGTCAGTTTAAGTTATTTAACAGATATAATAAAAATTAACCAGATATATCTGTACCCTAGATTTATTTCCACATTATACATTCTAGTTCTATAAAGAAGTAAACTTTTTACATTATTTAGCAAAACATTCTGTTCTTTGCTATTTATTTCACTTAACCTTTATACATTTCTGCTTCTACTTTATTTTTGTCACTGACACTTTAAAATGTCTTTTCAGTTAGCATGACACAAAATTTTTTATGATGTCTTATCTTAAATATAAAGCCAATGTATCTTATTCATAATAAGATATAAACATTATATGCAGTTTTCATTAAGATTTGGTTTAAAAACACAAAATTGTTTCTCAGACGTTATTTAAAATTCTGTCAAATGCATTAAATAGAAGGAACCAAAACTTAAATGAAAATATGCACATAGATGTATTTAAAGTAATGTGGGGTTCAGGAGGCTATTTCTTGTAAATGTACTTCTATGAGCTGGTACCTCTCAATTGCTTTTCCTCAGTTGGGACGCTCAATTAAAAGTAAATTATTTGCATCTAAAAAACATCCTATAATATTCATGAATTCAAGGCTATAAATCTCTCAAATCCTAACCAGCAAATACCTGAAAAACAAAAATAAAGTGAGAAAGAAAGAAAAGTAGACAGGTAAGCTGAATAATTTAGTGGCTTTTCCTGTCATCATTTCCTAGAGGAATTACTGTTTCTTTTGGAAGTCTAAAACAATACGAAGCTTGTAAGGCCAACACAGGGAGGAAAGAAGAGAGACAGACACTGTCTGACCCTGTGAACAGTGGACCCTAGAAAGAGGCATGCAGCTCCTACGACGATGCTGTCTCCACTGGCCTGGGCTCTTGGGCCCCTCTCACGACTGGCTGCTTGGTTGTTCCCTGGACCTTGCACCTGTGCTCAGTCTCTCTGGCTTAGCACAAAAAAGCACTTCAGTAAGCACAAATGCTCCCTGAATTTTCTACCATGCCAATCCCATTTTTACATCCTCATGAATTATGGTGCAAACTCCAGGAGATACCAACTATTAAGAGTTAAAACAAAGAGGAAGACTTCATCATTAAAATTAGAAGCCAAGGAGGTGGAAAAGAGCCACATGTGCATGACGTCACCTTCAAGGAAAGTGTTTTGGTGAGTGGCTGTCAGCACTAAACAACAAGCACGAGGGCAGACATGGCAGGACCTGAAAGGCCATGATGGTTTGAAAGGATGGAGCTCAATGACAATTTCAGCAAGACAGAGTTTATGTGAAGCATAAGGACAGTTTAAAGGTGACATCTATTTGGAGGATGAAGGAAAACTCAAAGGTTAGGTGAAGTGAAGATCAGCAAGTAAGGCAAGGAATGTTATTTCAGGTAGACAATTCACTGTGTGCACAGCAAGGCAGGGTGAGAACAAACCTACATGGGAGGCCAAAGAAGACAAAGGATGCTTGTGCCCATGGGACCGGAAGGCAGACTGAGGATGCACTGTAAATCAGAAGTTGAGTCTGAGTGTGTTATCCTATAGATAATAAAGACTCAAAAGATGCTCTTAAGGGAAAGAGAACATAATTTTTATAGCTTTATAAAAGAGTTACTTACTTTTGAGTAGGTAACCCCCTCTCCCAAGCTGTAAACACCTTAGAGAGGAGTCACGTGACTCATTGTGTGGTCAAGTGCTCCTATATCCAACCCCAAGATACTGGTCTTAAAAATATGTCTTTAAAACAGAAAAAGGGACTAAAAATACCAGTAGCTAAAATCAGGGTTCAGATTTTGATTAAAGATCTTAAGGGCTGGCCAGGTAGCTCAGTGAATTAAAGCACCTGCTTAGGCAGACACAGGGTTTGGAGGTTCGATACCTGGCCTGCCATAATGGTCCCGCCCCTGCAGCACCCTGAGACAGTGAATGAGACTTGGCGTGGTGGTGTGTGCCTGTGACCTCAGTGTTTGTGAGGCTGAAAATAGGAGGATCACTACAAGTTGGACCTGTAGAGTGAGATCCTATAGACCCTGCACACACACACACAAAAAAAAAAAACCAACCAAACAAACAAACAAAAAAAATCTTCCCTTGACACAGAGCATTTCAAGCAAATGACTAAGGCAACAAAACACCTCTGCAGGTGAAAGTCCATTTCTATGAGGAACTTTGGCTTCTGGGTTCAGCTGACATTTATCTATCTTATTCCACTGACAGGGACTGACAGGCATCGAAGCTTCAAGATGACCATCCTTGTCAACCTTTCAAGCATCTTCTTGCGTGCTACAGACCAGAGTATCAAAGTACTCTGGACTTCCTTTATTTCATAAATATTTAGAGAAGCTAATATTGTTTTTTGCCAATATTGGAGCTATAACAGCGCATGCAGATTTCCAAGATAAATTTACATCCTTCCTTAGTAACATTTTCTAGTGCTTTAATATGCTTGAGGTTGTTTAATTTAAATTCTTTCCCATCATACTTGTTTAAACAAAGAACACTTGTGCTCACTCGCACCAACAGAAAGCTTAACATTATTTTGCCTGTCAGCCTTACTGTCCATGGGCTAAATTCATTTCCCTTTACTTTCAACATGGAAAAGATCACAGAATTTATAATATGGAACTGATTGAACTCCTGACCTCTTACCAAACCTGTACTAAGAGAGAATTACAGATTGACTTTCTTCTATAGTACATTAATTTTACATAAATAAGACATTTTCAAAGAAAAATGAAACAATAAAACAAAAAAAGGCAAAGTATTGTCTAAATGACAGGGATTTCTTTACCGTTACCTTGGTAAAAGATAGAAATTAACTGCTTTGTGATTTTCATGACAGGAGGTCAAGAATCAAGAAAATTTAAATTCTCCTCAGTTTGTTTTACTGACATATCCACTTCATAACGAACTATTCACATGACATCCATGTAGCAGAGAATGCTTCATAAGAGCTGGGGAAGTGCTGAGATTACTTTCACATCAAACCAAAGATTAGGAAAAACACAGAGCTTTATCAGTGAGGCTAGCCGCCAGACCCTTCCGGATTACAGATCAGAAATGCAGGCCTCATTCTTTGCTTCATCTCTGCATAAATACCTCCTTGGTTTCCATGGAAATCATGATGCAATGCTGTGGTTGTTGACTCAAGACTTGAAGGGCTTCTAATTTGCAATCAGTTCTGTTTTCCTATCTCTATTATGGTTACAACATCTTAACAAGGGTGGGGAAGCAATGAAGGAGAGATGCATTCCAGGAAGGGTCATGTAGAGTTGACTGGGCCCAGGTGCCTCCTACCTCTAAAGACATTATGGGAAGAGTCATGTAAAGTTGACTCTGCCTTAGTATCTCCTATCTCTCAGGTGTATTAAGGGCTAAACTAGAGCTTCTTTCACTAAGGTAAAATTAACCATTGAGAGCCGCCATCCCCTACACTAGGCCCACCATGTGGTCAACAGGAAAATTCACATGTGATACATAACCTAAGTAAGCCATTATTTTTCACATTTTTATTGGAATTGTATATATTGAAGGTATACAATGTGATGTTCTGATATACACAGTAACTGCTGTAATTAAGCTAATTAATATACCTATCCACGTTATTACCAGTTTTGTTTTCTTTTATAAACTTATTTTAATTGCAATTATTATGTGTATTTCCAAGGTAAACAACAGAACGCTACATAGCTCTAAAAAGGAAGTTCTGTTATTTGTAACAACATAGATTGAACAAAAGGAAATTATCTTAAGTGAAATAAACTAGGCACAGAAACACTCATACCACAAGATCTCACCTACATTTGGAACCTAAAATAGTTAATCTCATGGAAACAAAGAGTAGAAAAGTGGCTACTAGAGTCTGGAGAAAGAAAGGGAGAGGTGGGAAAGGCAAGATGCTGATGAAAGAGTACAAAGTTGGAGCCAGACTACTCTATTCAAATAACTAGATAATTTTGGTTTTTTGGCCACTACTAATTATTTTAGTTTTATTATTTTAAAACTTTTGTTAGAAATTTTACATTTATTCTGTGAGGATTATAGGTCTATTGTTTTCTTCCAATATCTGATTTTTGTATTGGGGTAATGTCAAAATTTAAATTCAGAAGTATACATACCATTGTCATCTTCTAGAAAAGGTTATGCAGAGTTGGTACTGTTCCTTAGATGCTGGGTAGAATTCCTTAATGAAATTGTCTAGGCATGAAGTTTTTTTCAAAGGTTATAAATTACAAATTCAGTTTCTTTTGTAGATAGAAGACTATTCATGTTATCTAACTTTCTTTTGAGTGAGTTCCAATAGTTCTCATCTTTTAAAATTTATGTTCATTTCATCAAGCTTAAACAAATGATTGATGTATGTGTGTGTATGTGTGTATATATGTATATATATACATATATATATATATATATATATATATATATATATATACCCTCTTGATCTATAGTTCTTTTTTCTCATATATTTTTATATGTCTATAAGATTTGTGGTGTTCTCTTGATATTTTTCCTAATAAGTAATTTTACCTCTGTTTTAGATTCTTATTTTTAAATTTGGTTTTATTTTAAGGAGTAAAAACAAAAAGAAAAGCAAAAATCAAAGACAAATACAGTAACAATGTGGTATACAGATTCCCAAAGCAAGAATAACAAGTTAACAATGGTTGTTATATTATGCATTTTTATTGTCAAATCTGTTGCTCAGATTAATAGATATAGGTATGCAAGACTGGACAAACACTTGAACATTAACTCAGAAATCATACTTTTATCATCTTTTTAATTAGCACATTAGTACATATGTATTTTAATACATAATGGTTAATTCCTTGTGTGGTGTTGGTACATGTGGAGAACACATCTCAATTCTTTTCATTCTGTCTTCCTAGCACTTCTCTATCTCTTGATCCCCTTCAAGTTTGAGGAAGATCTATCTCCACTTCTTCCTATTATCTACATTTTGTTTGGCTTCATATTCATCACTTAGGTTTCTCACATAAAAGAAATCATGCATGTTATGGTTTCTGTCTAGGTGTCCCTCCAAAGCCTCATGCAGTCATAGGGTGGGGACTTCTAGAGTATGTGTTAACTCATGA
>NDGM011072930.1:4848-30730 GCA_002564305.1 Octomys mimax
GGTACCAGAGCAAACCACCAGGTCTGGGCCCTGGTACAGTCAGGCATCTTCACCCCTAGAGAGAAACACGGCCCCGCTACCACCTTCTCTGACAGCGCTCGCTGTGCTTCTGTTGCTTCAAATCAGTAATACTGATTGTCTTCCAGAGGTTCCGCCTGTCTCACACATCTACCTTTAACTTTCATTTGTGACGTTTCACATGTACCCATTTATTGTAAGGCAGATGGGAATTGTTAGAGAGACAATGTAGAAACATTTTGTTCTGAGCAGAAGATCATCATAAGTAGATTAATTATATTTCTATCTTTAATGAAACATAAACTCCAGTGTCCTAAAGGAACACAAATGAGTAGAAAGTGGAGCTCATAAAAATCATTTTGTTGAGTCTTTTCACTACATTGCTGAGAGTAAAGGGAGACTGTCTCAGGAACTTGGATTTGGAAAAGAACCTGCTTTGGTGGAACGTGTTGTTATTCCAGGTGGGCCAGATTGTTTGAGAGGCTCCTCAGCCTAGGATGGGGAGGGACTGGACACTTTAAGAAATGTCTGCGGGGTATTTCCTCAGGTGGCATACCCTCCCGTCGACCTCGGCTATTCTGCCTGAGCTCTCTATGCAGGGCAAATGCTGAGAAAAGAAATATATTGTAAGTGAGCTATTCAGAACATGACTGAGAGTGAATTTAAGAAATTCAGAAACTACTGGATCACATGAAGCCCATGCGACATGTATCTGTCCTGGTGGTCTGTGGAAACTGAGCCTCAGAATGTCACCCCAGTCTTAGTACAGAGGGGTGCCACAGAGCCATGAAAATGCTTCTGAGAAATGTTTGAAGATGTGGAACAGTACTATAAGTGAATGCTAAGGCAAAAAAGAAGACAGGTACAAATGCTATATTTTTATTAATTTAGTTCTTCATTAGTAGGTGTTTGCAGAATGTAAAGAACTCACTAATGATCGGTAACTTTCGCATGCCCGTAACACTCTTCAATTTGCTTTAAAAATCTCTTTCCCCTTCCCTCTAACCGTTTCTCCTCTTCCACATATGAAACCCCTATTTCTACATTTCCCTTACTCTCTGACAATTTTTCACCATTAATATTAGGTTTATTTGTCAAATAGCTCCTGGTTTTTCATTTTTATTTATTTATTTATTTTGTATTTAGTACAAGGTTTACAGGGTCTCAGTACACAGATCGGTCTCTTAGTGATCCTCCTATTTTCAGTCTCCCAAGCACTGGGATTGCAGTCACGTGCCACCACACCCAGTTTTAGTCCATGTCTCTGTGCATCCAGGGGGCAGGGCCGGCGCAACACACTGAGTACTGAACCCTGGTCCCTGCATCTGCCTAAGCAGGAGCTTTAATCCACTGAACTATCTGGCTGGCCCTCTAAAGCTCGTATTTTCAGTAGCCCAGTGAGTATATTAAGGTTCAGCACATAACCATTCTCTTAACAGAACGCTTATTTTTGAAGGTAAAAGTAGACTGAGTGCAGTATGATGTGTGTCATGGTGTATATCTAGCCGTCCCCCAGGAACCTCATGGCCTTGTAGGTGGGGCTTTTGCATGAGGACTGGATTGGACGCCTCGCCAGATTTCCTTGCTGTTACAAAGTGGGGTCACGTCAGAAGGGAGCGTGGCCTAGAAGGGTTGCTCTCCCCCTGCCCCCGTTCCTCCCTTTCCTGGGTGCCATACCGTCAGCAGCGGTCTCTGGCCATGCTGCCTAGGAGCTGGCTGACTGTGGGCTGAACCGCGAGCTGCATTCAACCCCTCCTCCTTCGAGTCGGGAGCTGCTGGCACTGTCTCAGGCAGGAGAAAGGTGACAGAGACGATGTACCAGTCCCTGGGGTCTGCTCACGGTCAGCCACACCTCTGTCCCCACTCAGGTCCTCCCAGGTCGCATCCCTGGCTGCCTGGAGCCCTCTCGGGACCTGACCATCCCGGACCCCACTAAGTGAGCTTGTCTCCTGCTCGTCGGGTGAATATTAAAGGCAACAGGGCACCGTCGCGTAGACCAGGCGCTCAGCGCTCTACAGGTGTCCGCTAGCGTTGGCGTCCTGCCGTTATCATTGTCGGTGGCCATCCCCACGGATTCTGAAGATGTCACAGGCAGGAAGACGTTTTTGTCAGGTCTCTGGACCTCCTCCCCCTCCCCCAGGCGCCAGGAGGGCAGAGCTGACTCTGGGCAGCTGACCGAAGCCACCGCCCCGAGGGCTCGCCGTGGCGCTCCGCCCGGGGCATTTCTCTCGGGCGTCTCGGCTAGGTCGTGCTTCCAGCCCTCGATGGCAGAGGGCTGGGTGGCAGCTGTGCTCTCACTGAGAACACCGGAGAGAAGTCGGAGGCGACGCCCGAAAGCTGAGGCGCGTTTTGTTCTTTGGGCCTTAATATTAAACCTGAGCATTAGGTAACATCTGTTTTGTCATAGTGGGAGTGACGGCTGGGCAGACCCATCCCCAGAATGCCACTCCAGTCTCAATAATCCTCCAGACAGGCGCTCTAGCGTTTGGCATCTTCCTTTACACAAAATCATTACGTACATGGAAAAGATATAGATGTCTGGAAACAGCGAGTCACAATATTAGCAGAGGTTATTTCTGGGTTCTTGGAGTACAGGGACGACTTGCTTTCTTCTTTGCCTTCCTTTTATCTCCCTTTTTAAAATTGAGGCAGTCTTACTTTTACTTTATAAAAAAAAAATCATGCTAATTTAAAAAAAGGGTAACGATAATCTACAGAGAAAAACTTTAAGTTCAGCAAACTTGGTTTAGAAAAGTCAGAATATACGACACACGCACACATGTACATGCTTTTTTTTAATCTTATATAAGATTCACATCAGAGCTCCTTTGAAATAAATAGCAAGAACTTTTAGAGCATGTAAATTATGATTCAATTTACACTTCTGTCTCCAGGAGTTATGCTGCTGTGGTGTGAAATACAGCACACAAGTTCTACAAGATATTAACATAGTAATAAGTGCCAGGCTTCGCTGCAGAACCAGAGGGCAGGGAGCCGCCAAGCCCTTTCCCAGGGATCCCCCAGCCTCCGTAGTACTGACTTCAAGCCCCCTCGAGAACAGGGAGGCCGGGCATGAGCGCAGTGCTTCCACGGTCGCACAGATCCGAGTCCGGGCTGGCGGACTGCAGAGTCCCCCTGCCCTGTACTTCCGGCCACCAGCAGAGAGGCCATGCAAACACACGGGAGGCAAGCTGGCCACTGTGACGCTGTGGCTGCGGGAGGCCACCTCTGCGGGGTGGGTGGGAGGACCAGGAATTGTCCTCTTGTCGTTTTCTTACTCATGTCGGAGAAAAAGTGTGGTGAGATGTGGGTGATTTCCGTTTCCTTTGGCTTCTTCCTTCCCTCCTTCACCCCCTCTCTTTCCCTTGGCTCCTTCTTCCTGTTTTTCTTTCTTCCTTCTCTCCTTTTGGATAAAACAAGCCAGAAAGACATGCAAAGTCTGGTATTTAGAAACAAATCCTGTTCATATTTGGAGACACATTTAACCCGGCCATCTCGCGCTTTGCTCGCGCCCTGAGAGGAGGAGCGCTCGCTCTGTCGGGAGTGTTAGCAGGAAGAAAAGTGCTTAGGTTTTTTTAAAAAAGCACCTGCTTAAGAAAAGGAAGACCATAGAAGCCTACCTCTTTAATGGAAGGTTCAATAAATCCCAGGGTTTGCCTCTAGCATGTGTGTAGAGGATTTGCCTCATGAGAGAGTTCACTAATTTCAACTATCTGGGTTTTATTGTCACTTTCTATGGGTCGAAGAGACAGGATTTTATAGAATGCCGTCACCTGAGGCTATCACTGTGGGGTCTCACACCATTAAATTCAGAAAACGGAAGAGAGGGGGAAAAAATGACAAGGCTTGGAATGCATACCAGTTTCATTGTGGGAAGTAGAACCTGCTGAATATTGATGGACGTGCAAGCAGAGAATGTCTTCTTGTGACTCTGGCTGTTCTACATAGCATGCTTTCTCTGTTAGTTGTCATTGTCCCTGTCCTGTCACTGTAGTATGTTCAGGAGCAGCAGAAAGCAAGAAGCACGGTGCAGATAGTTCTCAAACTGGAGTGTGTATGGGAATCACCAGGGAGGTTTTGCAAACTATAGATTTCCAAGTCCTTTACTTGGGGGTTCAGAGGATGACTGGGGTGGGGTGGAGAAATCTGCATCCTTACCATGAACTGCCCCAGCCGATTCTGGCACCAGGGTATGGGGCTGATGTGGAGACAGCAAGCCAGGTTTACACCTGCCGGCTTACACAGTGTGTATCTCTCTTCATCACTAGGGTGTGCTGTGTGGGCTCAATTTCTGGTCCTCATCTATGTAAGGGATTCATGATACCACTGTGAAGATGCCCTAAATGGGGGCAGTTGTTGGTCAGGGCCATCACAGCAGTCCTTGCCATGTTCCTAAAGGGAAAGGGCGAGGCATGTCCGTCCACTCTACTGATCATCCTACTCATCACACAGCCTCACTCTGTGGGTGACAGCACCAGGGCTTCACCAACACAACTGTGTACTACAGAGCTTGCCAGCTCGAGCCCAGCCACGGGTCGGAATCTTGACTCTCCAATTCACTGCACCAGCCTGGAAAAATTGCTTCATTTTCTGGTGCTTCAGTTTCTTCACCTGTAAAATGGGAATACTTACAATACCCCAGTTCCAAGGGACCTGGGTGTATTAAATAAGGTACACTAAGTAAAACTCTTGAAATGAATGTGAAAGGTCACAGGAATGTTCAGTGAGTGAACGCAGACCTTGTTGAGTGCATACAAGCACCCATCCACACTAAGTTTCTTTTTCCTTTTACTTCCCAGCCAAATGCCAATGTGTTTCGGTAGTGAACAGACTTGGAGGCTGCTTTTAGAAGCCTGGACCCTTGGGGAAGGAGCTCCATGGGCATAAGATGGGCCTGGCAGGTGGCAGGGCCGTGCTGTGCCAAGGAGAGGCTTTCTTGAGTAGGGTGTCACCAGCCAGCTTGGGATTCAGCTCTGCTAGTAAGGAGAGCTGACAGGTAATAGAGTGAGCTCCTCAGTTGCCCAAGGCAGCAACTAAGTGAGATATTTATGTCATACAACAACTGGTGCCTGTGATTTTCATGTTTTTGGAAGTAGGCGATGATGGAGGAATATGAGAGACTGGGGGGACATCTACTTTCCTTACCCCTCGTGGTAGGCATGCCACTCACCTGCAGTTTTCACTAGTGGAACATTTGCCCGGTAATGTCATCACTTGAATACATTGTTAAATTTAAACCTAACCTGCCCCAGTTCATTTCTCATGCGACTGGACTGGAAACAGCTCTGGTTTCAAAGCCATCTCTAAGTGTTTCTCATTCAGTAAGACTTAGGGTATGCTGGTTTTTCCAGCTTGTTCAGCTTTCTCCAGCTTTTGGATAAAAGTCCTCTGAAAACTTCTATGTCTATATTATTTTTTCTCCAATCATCAGCTTACACAGTAAAGGCAAAGGTGTGGGGGGAAGTAATTAAAGTTCCTTCATCTCCTTATTTTCATGGCCAGCTTTGGTTCTAGCCTAAAGCTCTCTCTTACAGGGAGAAAAATCCCACTTGTGCTTTGCTTCTTACTTGGCAGGAGCTGCGCACAGACTGCTGGGTGATGTTAGGTTGCCTCTCCTATCGGCACACTGGAGTTTCTCTTCAGGGATTTTGTCCAGCGGGAGAAGGTGGCGCTGTCTGCTCTTACTCAGGCTACAACCAAATCATTCTTTTACAAGAAATGAATAAAAAAGTTGATAATAGTTGCTTTACATCAAAATTAGGGTGAGGTTTTTCATATTTTTATTCTTTTGGTGCAGGGTATCACTACGCAGCTCAGACTCAGTGATCCTCCTGTCTCAGCCTCCTTCATGCTGGGATGATAGATGTGTGCCACTACACCCAGTTTTGGGGCGGCCATGGCCCCCCTGGGGTTTGAGGCTGACATTTCATACAGTACTGGGGATCAAATGCAGGTCCATACACTTGCCAGGCAGCTGAGCTATCTCCTCAGTCCTATAATTAGTTTTAACGTGGAATTTATCTCTAAAGTCTGATTACAGCAGAAATACATTGGAAAAAATACATTATTCCTGAAAATGTACACACGACATAAAACTATAAATAGAATCATAAATTATTTTTTATTTGTTTATTTTTTGGCAGAACCGGAGATTGAACTCAGGCCCTTAAACTTGCCAGGCAAGTGCTTATTCCACTGAGCTATCTCCCTGGCCCCTTTAGAATCATTAATTAAAAATTGTTTTATGTTTCTTATTTCCTGACATACTCATTCATCTATCCATCTGTGTACCTATTTTTCTGTTCCTCTTTCCCACCTTTCTTTCCTTCCTTCCTTCTATCCTTTCATCTACTTAGCCTAGAAAGAAATAACAGCCCCATAAGAACACAGAACACCCATCACAAATGCAGACTCTTCCCTGAATTGCTTTGTGTGTCCCTGTCCTACTGGAGCACTCACTTTCTGCGTAAGCCTGGACAAGGGTTGATGGGTTTTTTTTTTATGCTTATCAAATGGGGTTAATAATAGTGCCTGCGGCATGTTGTTGTGCCAGAGAATAGCGATGTGATTCATAGACGATGCCTGGCCCAGTGCCCAATGTGGAGGAGGAAGTTTTCAATAAATATTAGCTGTCCTTGTCATCATTATCTTCTGGCTTACTTAATGCAGTATGGAGTACTGATAAAAAACATGCAAAAACAGGCTGGGGTGATAGCTCAGTGGTCCAAGTGGCTGCCTGGCAAGCGTAAGGACCCGGCTTTCATCCCTGGTACCACATGCCGTGCCAGCCCCGCGTGCCGAGCCAGCCCCTGAAGCTGGGTGTGGTGGTGCACACCTATAACCCCAGTGCTGTGGAGGTTGAGACAGGAGGCTCACTATCAGTCCAAGCTGTGTAGTGAGACCCTGTACACCAAATAAATGTAAAGAGATTTTAAAGAATGTAAAAAAGATGTAGCCTCTAGAAATAGCAATTATAAATGTGTGATAAATGTACATGTTTATTTTGTTTATGTGATTGACATCTTTCCGTTATCGTCATGATTAGATGGTATTATAATGGCTGAAAACATCCTGTGGCATGAATAGTCAGGACCAAAATAGAGTATCTCTTCATTTAGGCTACAGAAAGTTCTGGTCACTGCGATGGACACCTCTGTTCATTGCCTTAAACTAAGGTCCTAAAAGCGGGACTGCTGACTAGGCTGCAGGCTCGCTGTACAGCTCACGAGCATCGCCACGACGCCCAGGAGGCTGGGGCTGCTGGCCAGCTCCCTGCGGACTCAGTGGCCCGGCTGCTGGCACCGCCCCCAGCCTCGCGAGTGCTCTCCACAGGCACTGGCCATCCTGCACACACAACGAACAAGCTCATTGCGATTTTATTAACTTATTTTGTTTAATTACCAGCAAAGTTGAACTTCATCATATGTTTTTTGACAATATTTATAACACTGTAAACATAGTATTTGTGCTTTTTTCCTCTTTGAGTCATTGTTTCCTTTCTTAGTGGTTCTTCCAGGGCTTAAAACTTGGACTTCGTAATGAGCAGATTTTGATTTTGTTTAATTAATTTTATTGAGAAATAGCAATGAGACAGTTTCAAAATAGGTCAGTAACGGTAATTAATACATTGCATATTGTTGTCTTCATACTAGTTAGTCATACTATAAGATACAGACATGATATCTTGTCTAAACACTATTAGCACAAATTTTTCATTGAACTAAGAGAAAGTAGCTGTATATCTATGCTAACTATTTTGTATATACAGATTAATGAGCAGATTTTGAAATTTACTCTTTTTCAATTTCTGACAATTGGACATCAGCTCTGTGTAATGTTCAGAACCCGTCTCGGTGTTCGCCGCAATTTCCTAAAGCTTGCTGACTGTGTCCCGCCCGTCAGTCCCCCAGCCAACCGAGAGCCGATGGCCTTGAGCCTGTCCCTAAGTACTCAGAGAACACTCACCTCCCACCTTGTTCTGGGCCTGACTTCATCACTCTGGCATTTTCCTTCTCCTCAACTTCACATTCATTCTGTTCATTGAAGAAAAACTGGTTTATCACCGTGGTAGGTGACCACTCCTTTTATTACACCTTTTGTGTGTCCCCTCCTGGTTGTGTGCTCCTCTTTCTTTGTATTTCTTTTTAAATCTGTGCTTGTTAGAGCAATTTCTATCCGACCACAGCTGTGAGCTCTGCACCCCAGGATCTTCCTTTCAACCTGATGAAGAAGCTGCCAAAAGATCTTCCTTTCCTATTTGCAGAAAATCACTTTAGACATTGTGTCCTAAGATTCATCTTCACTCATTTCCAGGACAGTGGTCAGAGAAGTTCTCCATGCAGGCCAGACAGTGCGCATTGTCAGCCAGTGGCCTTGCGGTGTGTGTTCCGCTACTCAAGAGAAGAGGCAGAAGCCAGCTTGGGCCTAATCCGCTGACTCCTGTCTGCTTAGAGCAACGATGCGCAAAGGAGCGGGAGGATCCAAGCTCGCCTTTGTGGCCCACAGGAAAGAGCTTTCAAACACCAGCATGCCTTGGGATTGCTCAGGTCAGGGGGCCCCAGAAGGTGGCCTGGCTTTTGCTGGGGGCCCCGAGGTGAGAATGCAGCTTGGGGACAAGATGCAAGCAGAGGTGATGGGGAAGACAGTGGAGGAAGGAGAGTGGTAGCAGAGCTGCTTCCAGCAGGTGACCCTGGCCACAGAGAGCACCTGAGCGGAGGAAGGGCGGAAAATAGGGCGGGTCCCGCTCTGTGGAAGTGGACCTGGCTTTGGGTTGTGTCTCTGAGTTTCATCAGTTTACCTTTATTGCTGCTTTGGGGCCATCTCGTTTTGGCTGAATGGTGATATGCCGGGTGTCTTACTTGCTAATCTTTGTGGGGTGTGTTTGCTTTTGTGGTTTTGGTTGGATGGAAGACGTTATTTTTTCTGAGCCAAATCTCAAATGCCACCTAACCATCTGGAAATGACGCGCGTGTGGTGTGGCACCATCTGTCTGTGTTCTCTGTGGCCTTGTCTTCCCCACAGAGACAAATCTGACGTGCGCTCCAAGGCCTCTTAGCGGGATGCCATTTCTGTAGCAAGCTACACGAAATCTAGAAGAATAAAATGAAAGCACTGTTCCAGCTGTGGCAAGGCACGTCAGGGAGCTGCTGGAGTTGCGGATACGGGCCCATGCGAGTTTGGTGAAATCTTTTCCTCTCTGTGTGGCTCTGGTTTCTCTTCTGTGGAAAGAGAGGGCAAACCAGAAGCCAAATGGCAAGTGCCCGCAGGGCCCGCCGTCCACACTCTGGTACCTCTGGCTGCAGCAATCATTGCTGCTCCTTCCGCGTGTCTTCCTGGTTAGCCGGAGACAAAGTCTTACGTGGGAACGCTGCATCCTGGAAGCTGTTCTCCACCCTGTAAAACGGGGGCCAGAGAGGCCCAGGGCGCATGGTGTCCCAGGTGTGTTGGAGCGGAAGTTCTAGGATCTTAGCACCCCTGGAACTCAAACACCCCGTCCCTGAATGAGATCGTACACCGCTCTGGACAGCAGTGCTTCAACATCATCCTTTCAGCTGCCCCTAAGTTCAGTTAAACCCTTTCAGGTGCAAACATTGCTGGGCGAGTAGACCTCTGCAATTTGCTTCTGTTTTCTCCGTTTTCCCCAGACTGTCTCGTGCCGTGTTTGTTAGGAAGCATCTGTCCAGCAAAGCCAGTGGTGGAGGGTGCTGGATAGCTCTCTGTCCACTTAAGTCTGTTAATGTTTTATTGCCTGGTGTGTTTTAAGATCCTGTGTCTTTAATGGGCTTCCGGAGCTAATAGTTTCCCTTATTTACTTCCTGGGCTGTAATCATTTTTGTGACTGATCGTGTTGTTAAGCTGCTTGGTGAGATAGGCGTAGGCATGAGTTGCTCCTCAGGTGGTTGCCCTCCTCAACCTTGGTTTCCGTCACAGAAAGTCAGTCCCAGAGGAAATCTTTGGTTCACAACAAATACTCTTTGTGCAATTAAATGCCTTCAAAGTTTCAGTCCTGAGTAACTTTGAATGATTTATACATGCAATTAAATACAGTACTCTTGATTAAGGCAAAGTATGCTTCTGCATATATTGTCTATTATCTCTGTATCTATCCATCCATTAATCTGGTCAGCTATCTATAATAGATTTCCATTTCTCTAGTTCCACAAGTGAGTTAAGGAACTCATACATCTGGAAGGAAACTACAAGAGCAAACCCAGGGTTGGGGATATAGCTCAGTAGCATAAGCGTCTGCCTGGCAAGCACAATGTCCTGAGTTCAATCCCTGTTACCAAAAAACAAACAAAAAAAAAAAAAAAAAGAAAGAAAGAAAAGAAAAAAAGAAGAGCAAACTCAGATGAAGATGAGGTAGGACTGGCATTGAGTCTGGTATGCACTGGTGTCAGAGGTGGTTTGTTACTGGGGATCTTATTAACAGCCACAGCAAAGAGGACAACTTGTCCAGGTCTTTGGTTGACAGCATCTGTTGGCTAAAGCATGCTGTTGAGCCCTTCCTGTCTCTGTGTGTTGGAGATTAAGATCTTATGGTCCTTGTGGCTGTGGGTCCAGATAGAAGAGGCATGCACAGTAGAACTGGCTCCATCTACCTTATTTGAAAACTTGCTTTAGAAAAAAGTCAACATCTTTTTAAAACAATAGTTGAATCTTAAGGTCTATTACCTTTCATTTAAAAAACACTAAAGTGTGTGACTCTGAAGGGCATGACCAGCTTAAGGTTTTCCAGTGGAAAGACTGTTCAAAAAGGTTGCTTGCCCAAGAAGATAGATGCTCTGTGAAGGGGCAAGGGCTGTAGCTCTCCACAAGGTATATCCCTAGAATGCAAATGCAGCTTGGGAGACTACATCACAGTGGTCTGTTTGCAATCTTGGGGACTCTTGTACATTCAGGGCTGTAGCTGGTGAGGCTGGTTCCACGTGACAGGCACAAGCACTAGGATACACGTCCACCTCCGTGATCCTGGAGTCCGTCCTCACTGGGTCCTGACTTCAGGCACCAACAGGGGATGCGCTCCCAGAGTCTCAGGGTCAGAGCACAAGGAGCAACCCCAGTTAGTGCAGTAAACTTGTGGGCTGAGAACCTGGTCTGAAAGAGATGCTCAGGGCAGGAGGCCTTGATCCAGAGCCATCTGGAGCTGGGACTGCATAGAACTGGGCTTCGCGTATGTGGGAGGACCCTGCTCCTGGAGCAGAAGTGTGCTTGTTCACTCTCCACGTTGGCAGCTGTGGCTTTCCCAGAAGATCCTGGACCAGTGATTGCTAACTTTTTAGATGAAAACAGTCTGCTGCAGCTTGCATGCCAAAGGGCTGCCGCTACTGCCCGACACTGAATGGCCCCTCAAAGCCCCTTCTTTATTGTCCTTTGCGGTTAGGCTGAGGCAAGGTCTCTGAGATCACTGCTTCTAGTACCTTCTTGGAATCTTCCGTCTCAGCTATGGAGCTGTCAACAGAAAATCATATTACAAAAGGTGAAATAATGGTATTCGTAAAATGGGCCCGATGGAGCGTGTGTGCAGCTGTCCTCCTTCGGTGTCAGAGGAGCTATGTGACTTGGTTGGGTAGCTGCTGAGTGTCCACATGAAGGATAGGCACAAGACCCCAGAAGCATTAAATAACCGATGGCAAGTCACAGAGAATAGCTTTATGCAGCTTGTTTTGTTGCTAGTTACTTAATTCTGTCACTATCTAATGACACACTTTGTACTGCCTTTGATGGACACAGCACTGTTGCCTACTATGGGCTTACAGAGCCCTGATTCCTATCAGCTGCTTTGGCATAATGAGTTCCATGCTGGAATTTATTCACAAAATCTGTTCAACCACTCTCTTGGATTCTATTCTTTTCCTAGATATTAAACAGAAGTAGCTTTTGGGAGACCCCGGACTTTCTAGAACAATTTCATTTTGTACTGCATTTTAAAAGCTTGGAGAATCCCATTCTAGAGCTGTGGGCCTCACTACAAGGTTAAGACACAAAGACTGTTCTGCATGTACCTCGGATTCTCCTGCTTTTAATGTGCAGGGCCTCTACTCATCGCTGAGCGTGGTGTTACAATCCATTAATCATATGCCTTAGACACATAGGACCCACATGTTGATACGCTGTCCCTTTGTCCTAGCTGGTCATGTACTTGTCAGGTGTGCTATCATTTTTTGATCAGAAAGTTCCCTCCTGGTAGAACGAGCTACTGGCATTACAGAGACTTGCCTGTTGTGAGTACAGATGCCAATGGCCATAGCACCAAGCAGGTCATCGTGCATGCCTGGTTGTGTGGCTCTGGCCTCAAAAGCAGCTCACACCTCGGGTCCCCAGAAGACCAAGCATCGTAACAACCCGCTCAAGAAGGTGAAGTCCGTTCATGGGCCAGTGTGAGTGTAAATACTTGCACGCCCGAGTCTCCTCCCAGCCTCAGTGTGACCCTGGAAGGTGCTTGTCTCTCATTCCTGTCCTGTGGGGGAAGAAGCATTGTTGGGGCTCCACACAGATTGTCTCCCTCTCTCGGTCAACTTGCATCCTTGAGGCTAAAAGCTCAAATGCTGGGACTAACTCCCTGCTCACAGCCCAGTTCTATCCCTTTATAAACTCTGGCAAAGCCACTTGCCTTCTCTGTGTTTTGGTTTCCTCATCTACGACAAAAGATTGATAAAATCCCACCCTCCTGGTGCCATGATGGGCATTAAAGGAGCTAACACCACATGGCCTAGGACAGCGATAAGCACCCAAGACACAGTGCTCCTAAGGACCCGCCCCAGTGCTCTTCTTACTGTCTGACAGGTGTGCAGCCTGTGTGCGTGCGTGCGCGCGCACACACACACACACACACACACAGCCTGGGCACACCCACTTTATTCACCAGGCTTGGTTTTGGATGACATTAGGCTGTTTCCAAAACTCACGTCCACCTTCCACGAACACAGATTTTCCATCTTAAATTTTACTCCAAGCATGTGCTATCTGCCCTGCAAACAGCTCTCGTGAGGGAGAACCAAAGTATTTTTGGTGAATGACAGTCTGCTTGGAATAAGTGAGTCATGTCACTGAATGTCTGTGGAGAAGGGTAGAGCAGTCATCTGGATGTGCAAATTATTCTCGTGACTTTGTCACATATCAGGAGGAGGCTAGGGGTGGTACCTCTAAAAGTCTAACAAAAGCAGCATAAGTTGTTGAGTCACTTAGCATTTGATTAAAAACAACGAAAGAAACAACTAATTGAAATGCTCAGCACGTTTCTTTTTTTCTCTGTGCGACAATATGTGGACGGAATTTTGCAAATTACTAAAAGCACCAGTGCAGTTCCAGGAATTTGATCTGGTAACCCTTCAGCTCTTTTTATTAATAATGTTGGCATTGTATACTCGTGTCAAATGTGATAATTATTTTTCACAGATAGTAAACTTAATAGAGTAATTGCTAAACACATTTTCACCTTTGGCTCTGTAAGACAAAGTTTGTAAAATTCTTGAACTGTGAACAGTAACTTCACTGTACAGTTGCCTGACAATTATCTAAGAAATTTGTCCTCCGTGAATGAGAGGAGGACAAAATGATTCCAGACATCAAAGGCATTACAATTCTAATTGTGGACAGCCACAATCCCCAAGTTCCATGTAAATTAGCCATCACAGAGTGCAAACGGAGGAGCAAACCGCTACAGACAGACCTCGCAGTCACTCTAGCCAATTAGGTATTCAAAGGGGCAGTCTCAGTATCTAATGTGTCACAAAACCATGCCAAGAGTCACGTGTTGGCATCAGCAGTTCTGACAGACATGACTTAAAATAAAGAAATGCTGAGATAGACGTGAGCAATCCCAATACTGCGAAGCCTGCAGAAGGAAACATTAACTATATGCTGAGTGCTTGCTCCAAAACTGAGTTAGTGCAGAGCAAAAACAGCATGCAATGTGGCCCGGCTGCAGCCACGGGCTTCTGATCATGCCTGGTGTGTAACTATGACCTCTGCGCTCTAGAGTGCTTTTCCTGTGCCTGCTGCTTGGGGAGGTGCATTCTACCGAGCACTCCTCTCACACTAAAATGGCTTTCAGCTTGCTGCAAAGGACATCTGGCCTGCTTCATTCAGCACTGCAGTGGTCCTCCCTGCCAGGCCTGGGCCTGTCTCTGTCTCCTTGGGGCAGGGACCATGAAGGCAGGACTCTTTTAGGCCTTGCTGTGACTGCCCTTTGGTCGCTGGGTGCGGCAACCCCCAGTGCGTGGCTCCGAGTGGCTGCCTGTATCCTCAGGCATTCCTGCTGCTGTCATGAGGATCCACCTTCTTTCCATTTGACCCTTTACAAGGTGCTCCTTTCCTCCACTGCCACACCAGGTCATCATGCGACCCCTCCACGCCCCCAACACCTCCATGCCCCCAACACCTCAACTTCAGCTTGTCTCCTGCTCTGTTCTAATGCGGAATCCACAGAGGCGCCAGCTACCACCTTGCCTCCTGCTTTCATAGACCTTTAGTGAGCATTTCCTGTATCTCGGGAACCATTCTAGAAAATACTACAGCCCTTTTCTGGGAGGCATCATTCCTCCACTCTTCCTCTGGGGTGATGCATGGGACAAGAAGTCTCCTTCTCCACACTGGGCATCTAGTTAGGAGCAAACAGCACAGGTACCAGTGCAGCTGTCATTAGAGCTCACAGTGAATTCCAGTAGCGAGCAGGCCATGGGATGATCCAGGAAGCCACAGGGATGACATTGTGAGGAAAAGTCATGGAATCGGACAGAAAGGGACAGAATGATTTAGATAGGATGACTACCACTGAGTCATGCTAGGTTGAAAAGAGGGGCAAGTGACACTAACTTTCTGATCAGAGAGGAGGATGGTGACCAAGGCCTTCATGGCCTGAGGGACACAAGGACAGAGGCAAGGCTGGGAGTAGCATGCAAGGGAGAAGGAATGAGGCAAGGGCATGGTGACCCTGCAGGGCCTTTTATGCCTTCGCAAGCAGGGTGGGTTGTATCAGAGCTCTTTGATCCAGGCAAAACATACATGATATTCATTTTAGGCTAGACAGTTGGTGACATTTAGTCCAGGCACAGTATTGTCTGACCACCTGTATCTATTTCAAAACATGTGCTCATTTTATCATCCAAAGCAAACCCCATCCTTTGAGCAGCCACTCTCTATCCCTCTACCTGACCCCTGGTGACACCCAGCTCCCCAGCTTCACGCTGCCCATCGCCCCTACCTGGGCCCAGCCATGGTGAGCTTCTCCATTCCTCTTCAGTCTGCCTTCCCACTTGACTGCCCCTCACCCTGTCAGTCTAGGGACCCGGCCTCAGCAGCTCTTTCTGCATCTCCCATTTGTTACAGCCAATGAGCCCCCACAGATGCACCACCATCTCCAAGAGTCTACATCGTCATGAGGCAAACTCGCAGTGGTGCACATTCTACAAGGCTGCACACATGCACAATGACATCCATACACCATGACCAAGGCACTGGGACACAAGAAGGTGTCAAAGGCCATGCAAATATGCTACAGACTGGGACACCCCATCACAAATGGGCAGGTCATCTGCATATTTCACAAAAGAAGATACCTTGAGCCTTTAAACCTGTAGGCAAGCTCCCCTAGAAGAAACCTGGGGACATCAAGCGCCTCACACAGAAGTGCTTAGGAGGGAGGGTGACAGTCTAGCTCTCTACTTCGTACTTTGAACAGCATGGTCTTGTGCCCTCCTTGGATCTTTGCTCCTGTTGCTCCCTCTCGAGATCTTTGGATGGCTGGCGCTTTCTTGCCATCTGGAGCTCAGCTCAGACCTCAGCACGTAGAGTCCTTGCCTGATCACCTACATTGTCACTTTTATCTTCTTCGTGTTCCATTTAGCATTCTGACATTATCTTGTGTGCATTTATTTATTTATTTATTTTTAGTATCTGTCTCTTACCAGAAAATAGGTTTCCTGGATGGCAATAGCCCCATATTCCATGAGCAACAGTGTATTTTCAGTACTTCTCTAATAGTGCCGGGAATACTGGAGACCGGAGTAGTCTGTGTCCACCCAAAAGCAGGCACAAAGGCAGAGTTAAACAGCAAGAAGCATTTTCAGGGCAATGCTCGGAAGACTGGATGGGGAAGGAGCCCAGGGCTGGGAGAGCGTCAGACCAGGACACAGTTGACCATGAGTAAGATGAGAGGGGAAGGAAGGAAAGCCAGGAGGACTGTGAGCACCCTGTGCAGTTCTGAGGAAATCAAGCGATGCTGTGAGAGTCCTTGAGCCAAAGCTGCCCAGCCCAAGGCCTCTGAGTCCCCCAGGACTGGGCTCGCCTGTGTACACCTGTTGAACTAAGTAGCATGCTGGGAGCAGTGGGCGGAAGGTGGCCTTGGGGAGAAAGCTGGCGAAGAACTCAGGGCATGGCAGCTGGGGCCATGGCTCAGCACGCTCCTTTAAATGTGACATCGAAGAGTACATTCACATGCACACTATAGATAGGTATAAAATATTAGTTCTGTAAATATATAATGAAATGAATGAATAAGCTGTTCCATCATGTTATTTTAATATCCAACTCTTTAGCTTATCAAGCTCACTTTTTAGCTTTGTAAACTCCCTTTGTGTTCAGTGTCTGTTATATAGAAAGTGATCTTCCAGCGATGCCTCTTTTGGTTCCCACAATAGATCTAGGATCCACTACTATCCTTCTACTGGGGGCCAGGCCAAGATCTCTAGCTGCCTCTAGGAAGAGTTTGGGGAAAGGATGAAATAAGAGACAGGCAAATTTAGTAAGGCTGAGAAGTCAGTGCCCCAGGAGAGGAAGAGACAAGGACACTATCTGGCCAGTGTAGGGGAGGGGACAGGGTGCTGTTCTGAGCAGTGGAGAAGCAGTGGTGTTGAGGGCAAGTTTAACGTCAGGAAGGGAACAAGCCAAGATGCACTGCTCAGAGGTGCTAATCTCACTGACGGAGAGAGGAAGGTGATTTCCGGTAGCAAAGCTGGCCCACAAGGCAGGCAGGGTGAGGAGGGCCTAGGGCAGAATGTCAATTGACAGTTCGTGGTCCCCAACATCTGTTCCCAATTCATAGATGAGAAAAATGAGGCTCATCAGACAGGCGAAGTAATTTGCCCAAGCACAGCAGTTGCTAAGCAACAGAGCTCTGTCTTTAAATCTGTGCTTGAAGACACACCCGTAGCCATAACACTGTCATTCTCTATAGACACAGAGAAGGACACTGCCCTGCAGAGCTGGGACCTGAAAATGACAAAGGGGAGGGAAGCAAGATGGATCCTAGGCGTAGGTCCTCAGATGCGCATCGTGGATTTCTCCTCACCCTTCTTCTATCCACCTTTTTCACTGGTGCTCAAGCTCATCCATGCACCTAATTTGGTCCAGCACTTCTGCATTCACTGGACCAATGTCCCGGAGGAAATGAACTGTGTGGATCGTCCCACTGGGGAGGCACCTGGGGCTCACGGGCACTGGAAATGTGACTGAGCCACACTGAGATACAGGAGGGGTGTGGAATACATGCCAGGTATCAAGGAATTAGAGTGGAAAATACCACTTAAGAAACTTCATGAATAGTTTTCATATAATTATGTATGAACATGGTGCTTTTGATTAAATAAAATTAAATAAAATATACTATGGAAATGAATTCCATTATTAAAATTGTTTCATTTTACTTTTCAGTGAGGCTATTGGAGAGTTAAAAGTGCCCAAGTGCTGTCGGCGCCTCTTAGCGCTGGTGCAGCGGGCACTGCACTAGCGCCCTGTAGTGCGGAGACCTCCGAGAGGTCAGAGCAGGCAGCTCGGGCTGCGGAGATGGGTACCTGTCTAGGGGTTGGCAAAGGTGTTAGATGTTGCCCCATGGCTAAGGGGGGACACATTGCAGGTTGTGAGGACACAACGCCCAGCAGAGCGAAAGTGCGTCCGTTAGCTGAGCCCGGAGAATTCGCTGAGGTTGTCTCAGGGTGGCTTCCTGGGAACCTGAGTTGGGTCTCTCTTATTGTGATTGATCACGGCGGTTGTTTCGCTGAAGCAGCCCTTGATGGGATCAACAGAGATGTCCACGGAGGGCACATTCACCAGCTGAGATGCAGTGTCGTCCTTGAAAGACGATCAGAATGGCCCACCGTGGTGTCCCTGGGCGCTGCCTAGTGGCCAGGGGGCAGAATGACCCTGCCCTTCCTCCGTGCTCTGTCCAGGGCTTCACCTCCGCTGCGTGTGCGAGGGAAGAGCAAGTCTCTGTCAGGTGTGCACTTGGGAATCTGTGAGTTACGGCCAACGCACTGGTAGATTTGTATGTGTAATGCATTTACCCAGAGCCCCTAGAGTACACTAAAAGACAATTTCTTGGTGTTTAAAGATTATCCTTTTAATAATTCATTGATCTTAACAACACAATCCATCAATGGTTTACACCAAAGCCACGCTTTATCTGCACTGCACTTCTAAATTGAAAGGTACCATAAAATAGCACTTAACTTTCAGATTCCTTGTTATCTAAAGCTCAGTTTCATATTTGTTTGATGATAACAAAATGCCCCGTCATTTTATTGTCTAGTACAGTCTCTAATTTGGAAGCTCAGGGATGCACGAAGCGATGCTTACAGGTGGGCGGTGTGTGCGTGCATGTGCGTGCGCACGCCCGTCTCTGGCCCGGTTGCGTGTGCGTGCACTGTGCGCTCGCTGCGTGCGAGGTTGGCCGTAGAAGCTGTGGACCCAGGGAAGCATGCGCGCTCCTTTCTCAGCGCGTACAGTCCCCCGCCCGCGAGAGGGTGAAGGACGAGGGGGGCTGTGCCGATTCAGCTTAGCTCAAACGGAGATGTTGCCGGGTTGGTCTTGCTTCTTCGTTGTCTGTGGGCGTCCCACGGTTTCCTGGTGCCCGCCTTCTGAGAGGACGCAGTCCCCAGAGAAGAGCGTCGTCCGTTCTCCCTGGGACCTAGAACGCGTCAGGCAGCGAGGCTCAGCCCCTGTAGCTCCCGCCTTTGCTGTCAGAGGCCCAGAAACGCGGCCACGCTGTTGCTTTCCAAACCTGCCAGGGTCTTTCTACCGCAGTGCCCGTGCTCCTGCCAGTCCTGCTGCTGCAGGTGCTTCTACTTCAGTCGCTTTGTCTCATATTTATGTTCTGGTGGGCAGAAAAAACAGGTAGGCAGGCCCCTGACTCGGCACGCCCAAGGTGTCGCCACGTGCGTGTCGCTGAAGCTATGGGCGCTGGGGATTTCTGCCGGCCTACGCGGAGGGGCAGTTAATGCTTAGTTGGTTTTGTCGCCTTTTTTCAATTGTTTCTCCTCTTACTTTCTTACATATTTCTTTTTTTCTTTCTTCTTCCAATTTTGCGTGCATACATCTGGTAATATGAATAACTGGTTGGAAGACAACAGGTCATTACAACAAATACTGTAAAATTCTATATTCCTTTAAGTGAAACTCTGTATCACTTATAATTTCCTGTTTTAATACTATTTTGTACTCTCTTTATAAAATGACCACAACAACAAAACTAGGAGTGAGGGAAAGCCTGTAAGACTGAATAGAACAGCAGATGGACCCCGCACAGCCATCTCTGGAGCTGAGTTCTCCTTGTTGATAATGCTGTCTGTGCATAACTCAGTGAATTGCTGAGGCCACAAGGTCATCCGGCTTTACTCTAGAAGTAGCTGGATGATGACAGCAGACAGATAGCGAGTGGATTGTATCAAAAGCCTTGGCTGCTGAGGGCCAGCCAAATAGCTCAGCGGATTAAAGCGCCTGCAAGCAGGCTTGGGCGGGGGTTCGATCCCCAGGCCTGCCGTCCCGCCCCCCCCCCCAGGGCTCTCTGAGATGCAATTGAGCCTGGGTGTGGTGGTGCGCACCTGTAATCCCCGCACTTGGGAGACTGTAAACAGGAGAATCACTACAAGTCTGACCTGGTAGTGAGGCCCTGAACACCCTATAGACCCTTCTCTAAAATACAAAGGAAAAAAAGCCTTTGCTGTGTTGAAAGAGCCAGAGCTAGGGGCCTGCAGAGGTGGGCATAACTGCAAGGAGGATTTTATTTTGTTATTTTTCCAGAATAAATAAGATGTAAGCATGCCAGAAAGCAGGCAGTGGAGAGGAAGTGACAGAAGAGAGGGCAGACAGAGCAGGTAATTGGTGGGCCAGTGTCCCCAAAGAGGTGGCAGGGATAGGAAGGAGAGTGAGGCCCAAGAGGGGAGCCTGTGAGACACCAGCCCGCACAGGCAGCATTTGTGCCCAGCCTTCAGCTTGGTACGGAGGGCTGCAAGAAGTATCAGTGACTTCTTTCTGGGCTGGGAAAGGCCAAGAAATTCTATCTGTGGCCAAAATCCCCCGAGGCAGGAGGCTTGAATCAGTTGTCAAGGTTAGGCCTGCAACACAAGGAACGCGGACCTGCTAAGCACTGCATCTCAGAAAGTGAACCGTGGCAGGTCAGAAAAAGGCGTTTGTGAAGGGGCCCAGTGCCCCAGATGCGGAGGGTTCTTTAAGTCCTCGGAGATCAGTCCTCGATGGCTCTCAGAGGCTGCTGCACGTTGTTTCAAAAAGTACATAGGTTTAAAACAATTTTTCTCTTTTTGCTGTGATTACAATTCCAGAAAGAGAACCTGATCTCCTGGAATCTGTTTGAGGAATAAAAATGTTTGAGTGGGATAAAAGGACGCTGCTTGGCCGGCTGCTTGCACCACCCTGTTGCTCCTGTCACAGCATGCTTGCCAGTGTGGCAGAGACCCAGATTCAGTCTGTGTCAGTCCTTCAAACGTGCTCCCCTGGGTAGCAATGTCTTTCTGGAAAACAGAGTGCTTGAGTGGGGGCATCGAGCGTGCACACAGTGGCTGGGCTTGTGCAGCTAGAGGGCCAGGGCGAGGGCAGGCTGACTTCGAGTTTCACCTGGGAGGTCTCAGGACAACAGCAGTGTAAGACTCGAGCACAAGTGCTTGGTGCAAAAGGAAGTGCGTGTGTAAATGGATCAAAGAAGGAACGAGTCTGTCTTTGCCCTCTAGCCCAAGAAGAGGGCCTCCTCCTCTGCAGAATCGTGTGCCGGCATGAAGCACCAGAACAGGCCGGCCATCACAAATGTTGGATTAAGTGAATGAAGCTTGGCATAGAGTAAGTGCCGTGTGAGTGCTGGGTGCAGCCAGTGGATGTTGGATGTCACCTCTGTGCCAGGCCTTGAGCTGGTTGTCAAGCTATAGCTTAGAGCTAGACGTGCCACCTGTAAGTCCTCTCCCACAGAGTTCAGGATGCAGTGATGGCTTTGTTGAAACTGAAGGCACCATTGCTGTCACTTCCACTGGGAGAGCAAGCTCTGTGCCTGTCGTTTTCATGCACGGCCAGTAACGCTTCTAGGCAACCTAAGAGTTGCCAGTAACCTCCCATTTCCTGAGCTGAATCTTGTGTCTTTTAGTGACTGGTCCAAGAGCACATGGGAGCTGAGCTGAGAACGAAGCACAGGTCCTACTCCAAAGTCGGGTCCTTTGCTCCACTGAATGCCTTTCATTTGCCTGCCAGTTTTAGAGCAGGAAAGGTGGATGCGAGGTGGCTTGTAAAGGTATAGGAGACTGTCACCTTTCCTGACACCCAAGACTGTGGCATTCGCGTGCCTAAAGCTGTATCATGTGCTGTTTTTTTGCTCAGAGGGTGGCTCTTTCCAACTTGTATGAATTATCAGACCTCTGGGGGGCGTGAGGGGGCTCCCTGGGGATTTGCCTTAGAAAATAAACAGAAATCAGTTTTGACTTGTTTTCTAATCATGATAAATGAAGCCAGGTTAGGAAAAATAAGTCCCAGCATTAGCTGAGGATCATTTCGCCAGGATACATTGGTCTCTGACAAGCAATTAAGAAGCCCTCTGATTATGCCTGGCAGTGCCACGGCTCAGCACGCTCCTGATTAATTCTCATTTTCATTCTTTCCTTGGGACTTATTCACTCTATATGTTCACCTACGAGGCCTTTAGCTTCTTAACCTCTCCACCCCGCTGTTCTCACAAGGACTTTTGCTTGGCTTCCGATAACCTACAGCTGCCCCTGCCCTGCCCAGCGCCATACACGCTTCTGCTGGTGTGGCAGCTGTTGTGTTGATCATCGTGCTTGCTTACTGTCATTGAGCCATTCATAGTAGATTTCTCCATTTAAGCATCCTTCATGGCCTTCTGTATATCCCGTCAGATAGTGTTTTCGAAGCCAGCGAATGCCAGCCTTGGGGACGAGGTAGAGAAAGGACTTGATCAATGGGAGCTGTTACCAACAGCTAGGAGGAGTACATCAGGCAGAAAGGCTGAGGCCTGGACACACTGCATGGGTCTCGGAGAAGCTGAAAGATGTAGAATTCATGTCACGATCTTTGTCTTCATGGCTGCCAACTGCTGAGGCATTTCTCTAGTTTAGGCACAGGCCTAAATCTTTATGTGCTTTTACTCTTTGCAAGAACCCTAGGAAGATGTTAATGGAGCAGTCCCTGTACAGGCAAAAGCGATTGGGATTTAGAGAATTTGAGTGGTGAAACTGGTCTTCCAGAACCCGCCCTTTGGCCGACACACTGGGTAGCCCACAGAGATACAGGCTCAAACACGAGGCCCACGGCAGCCGTGAGCAGGACCAGGCACCTTCAGTGCCCACGCTGGGCCCAGCATCCTGACTGGACTGAGTTTGTGTGGCTGTTGACCAAATCATGAGGTTTTCAGAGCTAGAGCCTATTCTGTGCCGCCTATCTCAGCTTGCCCTCTCTAGGGTAGGGGTGCCTTGAAAGTCGGGCCTTGAATCCAAGTGATGCACTTGTTCTCGTGGCCTGCCCCATGTGTGGACACTAGCAGATGGCCAGCCGTCCCTCCCTCTGCTACCTGGAAGGCACGTCTCACAGTTCAGTCCCACCGAAAGCTTTCCATTTGGAGCCCAGACCCTAGCGTGTTTAGATCTCCTTGAGGACAGTGCATTAGAAAAAGAAAAAGAGACGTTTACTCATATATGTGTCAAATAGCTCTATAGTAACAAGGCTGGTGTAAGCCTCAGAACAGCTTAACCTGGTGGGATTTATTGTTCGTGCTTTGGAAATAAGAGCAGTGAGGTTCAGGGGCGATGCACCTCGCTAACATCTCCACAGCTGCCGGAAGGTGCAGGGTGGAGGGAGGCCTTTGTGCGCTCCGGCTCCCGTGCTCTCTCGCTCTCTCTCTCCTCCCTTTCTCTCTCCCTGTGTCCCTCCCTCCATACCACCCTTCCTCGATATCCCTCTCTTCCCATCCCTCTGACTCTCTCTTGCTTTTTCTTTCCTCTTTCTCTTTCTTCCCTAGAAGTCATAGGATTCTGTGATTTTCTTCTGAACTGATTTTCCCATTAAAATTATAACCTTCCATTAAAATATTTAGGCACACAAATTATCCAGTGGTAATTATGATATTTCAAAAGGTGACAAGTGATTAGAGTGAGATTTTAAAGAAAACACCTAAATATAACTTAGCATCTTTCATAATAAATACACCTTTGTCAATCACGATTTTATCTAAACCTGATACATGTCAGGTCTAAGCGCAGCATAAGCTGCTTGGGGAAATTCTGGTACTTCAAAACATTGTGGCATCCGAAGCCGTTGTGAATACCTTTTTGTTTAGCTGCTAACATTCTAACAAAGTTGAAGTGATGACTTTCCACTGACCTGGGAGATGTTTTCTCCTAGAAACCACCTTTAACCCTGTCCCTCCAAATCCAGGTGGTAGATTAGGATGAGGTGGTTGGGGGAGGAAGGGGGCCTGGATGGACGCGCCGTCCCAGTGGGCTGTGCCGTTGTAGGCACTCAGGTGCCCGCTGTGCCCCTTGTCCTGTGTCTTTGCCATCGGGTTCCGCCTCCACCAATGTGTGATGTTCCAGGAAGCACATTTAGCGCTGGGGATTGTGCGCCAGGCCCTGCCTTCTGCCCCTCACCAGCTGGGTGGCTGGACTGGCCGACTTTCCCACAAGTAGAGGGTGACGCTGGAACTACATGTCTGCAGTGAGCTCGCATTCCTTCCACGGCTCCAACGTGCTGTAGGTTCTCCTCTGCTCGCTGCACACTGGCTCTCCCTGGATGCTTCTTACGAGTGTCTCAAATGCACAGAGTCTCCAGCAGAAGCAGGGGGAGGCTGAGGCAGAGGCAGTACCATTTCTGCAGTGAGCTGCTGCCGCTGCAGCTGCCACTGCCATGAACTCTGGTGTGTGAGGAGAGAGGAAGAGATGGGGAATCGCTGTCTGTGCATCAGCTCCCAGGCAGCTTCTTTGCAGAGGACAAACCTGAAGCCTAGAGGCAGTAAGCAGCAACTCCTAACATACCCACACAAATAAGGGCAAGACAGATATTAACTAACTTTATGTTATGCCCAATGTTTAAAAAATAGTTTTATGGCACTGGGGATGGAACTCAGAGTCCTACATATGCTGGGAAAGTTCTCTACAATTGAGCTATATTCCAATCCCTTTTTTAAAGTTTCATTTTGAATCGTGAGGTTGCCCAAGCTGGCTTCCAATTTGGGATGTTTGGTCCGCACATGGGTCGGCAGCAGGCTCTGGCAGGCACAAACCTTCTTTACAGAGTTTGTGGATGAAGTCTCTTCACCAGGCAGTAGCTCAGCAGACCTCTACCTACAGGACACTGAGGAGTGCACACCCAGCACCTGGGCGGGCTTGTCAGCACTCCTCTGGTGCGAATGATAGGCGCCTATAGATTGGTTCTCTCTACAGCAGGGCTCTGGCCATCTGGGCAAGAAACACTGTGAAGCCATGATGAGATGATTTACATCGGAAGGGTTGGTGCCTTCTGTGTTCAAACAGAACGGGAAGCAGGAAGGGACCTCTTCACACTAACACACTGGGGAGAGAGAGCTCTGGCAGCCTTCTTCCAGGGCTGGAATGAGAGTCCTTTGTGCATGGTAGGCTCCTGTGTCCATTTCCTGGGTCTGGAGTTATAGCCTATCACATGGCCATCTCTGTCTCTCTATGTCTGTGTGTCCCCGCATCTTCTTATAAGGACTCCAGGCACTGACTTTAGAGTGGAGAGGAGCAGGGAGTTCACCACTATCACTCCCAAGTGTGGACCTCAGCCTCCCTCTGCTATCCTTTGTCTAGAATGACCCAACAGCAATCCTTGTCTGTCTATCTTTGAAAAAAAAAATTCCATGCTTGTCAATTATCATTTTTCTCTTTTGCACAACTCTCAAGGAAAGTTTGTGGTGAGGTCTAAGCCATGTTGCCTTTCTATTTTCAACTCAAGAAAGAGTCCCTGGAACACCATGACTCAAGCACGCGAGGCGGGGGTCCTTCTGGTCGGGGTCTGCTCTTGCATGGGGTGGGGCTCTGTGCCAACAAAGACTCTGTCTCCATCTCACTTTATCCCACATAAGTGTTTCAATTATTCCCCCCCAAAGTAGACACCATGATTTTGAACGGAAGCCCTCATCTGCAGAGTTACTTTTTTTTTTTTTTAAGTTGGCCTCTTTCAAAAAAATTTTTTTCACATCAATAGCTCCTTTCTATTTTTATTATTTTATTTGGTATTTTAGGGAAGGGTCTACAGGGTATTCAGTCTCACTACTAGATCAGACTTGTAGTGATCCACCTGTTTACAGCCTCCCAAGAGCTGGGATTACAGGCACCGTGCCACCACGCCCAATCTCAATCACTATCTCAGCACGCCCTGGGGGCTGGGCCGGCACAGCAGGCCCCGGGGATTGAACCCCCAGCCTTTGCTCCTGCTTGCAGGTGCTTTAATCTGCTGAGCTACTTGGCTGCCCCTATTTTTTGAGAAACTTTAGGTTTACTGAAAACAGCTCAGTACAGAGCTCCTGTACCCTCTGCATCAGTTAGGGTTCACAAAGGGAGCAGATTTAATAACATATAATATATATATATATATATATATATATATATATATATATATATAT
>NDGM011072934.1:0-18141 GCA_002564305.1 Octomys mimax
CCTCTGCCTGCCGTCATTCTTTTCCATGACTCTCCACTTCTTTATCTGATCTCTCATAAAAAATACACAGGTTCCTCTCATTCCTTGGGCCTTCATTTTCTTATCAATGTTCTTATGTCATTTAGACATCTTAGGAAATAAACTCGCATGCTTTTATCTTGTTAATCTTCCTTGTGTTATAGGGCCCTCAGCCATGAGCCTGTGATAAAGCAAGAAATCCTTTTGGCCCCTCCAGGGCTTTAATGTGTTGAATCCAGCTAGCTTATTTTGATTATTGCTCTGGTTATTGTCATTTGGAGATTTAAGGTGAT
Source organism: Octomys mimax (assembly GCA_002564305.1). Lineage (NCBI taxonomy): Eukaryota > Metazoa > Chordata > Mammalia > Rodentia > Octodontidae > Octomys > Octomys mimax. The sequence continues at coordinate 312 of NDGM011072934.1, forward strand.
GGTAGATTTATGATATTAATAACTGCACTCTCCATGACTCTCTGTTAGCCAGGCAGACATGACTATTCAGCTTTTCTTCCTGAAAAGGCAGGGTCTAGTTTCCTATCTGTGGAACATGAGCTGCCCTTGAAACTGCTTTGGTAAATGAGATGTTAGTTACCACACAGGGCACAAGAGCTGGAAAAATAAACAAATAATAAAACAAAACAACCCCCTGCATGTTTCAGGCTGTTTCTTGGTCCTCTAAAATTGCCAAGAGAACATGCCCGGGCTGGCCCGCTGGAAACAAAAGTCAAGTGGAGTCAGGCCAAGTGTTCCCAGTTGTCCTGGCTGGTGCTATCCTCATCAGCAACAGCTGGGTGAGACCCAGAGAAGCAGGGAGCCCAGTGAGCCCTGGGTCTGTCTAGCCAAATGCCCTTGAGCTCAATAAAATCATTGGCCTGGAGACTCAGGGGCAGGACAGATGCTCGTGCTCTGTGTGATTTGCTATGCAGCATTATTCTTGCAATAAAAATGGATACAAGTGTTAAGTCTTAAAAGTAAAGTTATACTTTTATTACTCTTTTCAATGATCCACATTTGATTTTCCAATGGAAACCAATAGAAAGACTTATATCACAGTTGCTTGACTATCAGTAACTTTTCAGAAGGTATGTTAGGTTGTATAAAGCGATATACCTGTGGTAAGACATGGAAAATTTTTTTTCCATAAATATAAAAAAGGGTATAATCAGTTTGTCTTCATATGTTTTCTGTTGATTTATGAAGCCTCCGAGATTATCATATGATTATGTTCTAGAAATGGAAATGCCATAGGAAGATAGCATGGTATGTGCTCTATTGTAAGAGGTACACAAAACCATGTTGATTTGAAACTTTATTGAGTGTGAAGCTGTGTTAGTTTTATTAGTTGTAAGGAAAGTTTCTCATATTCCTACTCTTCAGTGCCTACTCTCTCGGGCATGGAAATGTGGCTTCAGTGCCAAGTTGGACAGCTGATTCTGTAGAACCACTTAATCCCAGTCTTGGGACGGAAGTGACTCACAAAGCCAGCAACTGGAAACACACTCTGTTATATAAGCTAGGGGGTGTGGACAAACACCAAAGACAGAGTTGTATGCTAATTATATCGTAGCTTATTTTAGAAAAAGTGGTGAGGTTACTAAGGGAAGTTTAGATTTAATTTAACTTGTTCTTCTCAGCTACTCATTGGTATCTGGTCTTCTTTTCTTGTCAGAGCTTCCAGAAGGTGCAGATATTGGCTGACCAGGGAAGAGCACTTGCCTTGGGAGCAAGGGTAGAGAAATGGCATGGGGTGGGGCGGGAGGAGCCCAGGGCCTGTGAGCCATCCTGGCTGCTCTCCGCCTGCTTCATGGAGACACCGTCATGCCGTACAGGTCATGGGTCTTGATCGAATTAAGGGGGCCTTTTCCTTAGGAGAGGGTCCTTTTCTCAGCAGTAGCTTCCCTGTGATGTGCAACCACTCATATCATCTTCAGCAAGTTGAAGTTTCTGGTTTATGTCAGGCTTGTTCACACACTGGAATATTATACAGAATTTACCTTCACATAAATTTTAATGGCTTAAAAGCTATTTTATTTTACAGATGAAAAGGATGACATGGTGTCCTATGCTGGGTGATTGTTTAGTTATCTGCCCTGTGAAAAAAACTGAAAGGAAGTAAAATAGTTCTCTGCAAGTAGCGGCTTTATGATTGCTTTATCAGTGTCTTTTGTATACTTTTGATTTTTCAATTTTGTAATGGTAAGGACTTATTAAAAAAACTAAGATAGTACTAAATACACTGAGTGAGCAACACTTTGAGGGTTAAGGAATATGCCTATTTATTTGTAATTCCTAAGACTCTAGTACCCACCATGGGTGTTGGAAGAAAAAACAAAACAAAACACTGAAAACACATTTGATGAATGCAAAGGAGATTGAAAAGGAGGGTTCAGTGGTCTGGAGGCTTTATTGAAAAAACAGAATACCCAAGTTCTCTCTAGATGCAATTATAAGAAACAGGTGACTTTTCTGTCATAGTTTCTATCATTCTTAAAATACATAGCAGGTATCAGGGATCTAGGACAATTTTCCATCTGTTAGTGGTCTCTTTATTGTTGGTGGTGGGTTTTTCTATTGTTGATCAAGTTTTATCATTTGCACTCACAGCTCTTCCTCTGTTAGCATTGCCCTCAAGGCTGCATAGATCAGGAGAGATTCTGAATGATAAGGGACACATGTATTCCTATGCAAATGAACATCCCTTTCCTCCAGGAAGTTTTCCTTGATCAATGTAACTGCTGTTCTTCTTAACTATCTCCATGACTAACAATTGTTCTGCAGCCCAACACTGGGCTGGAAGCCTCATTTCACTTACTCATTTCAGCCTGGCTCCCCCAGACAGGAGAGCACAGGTGTGGAATTTTTTCTATCATTTTTTCTATCATTATCAGCTGAATGGTGGACTCATAAGCCTGTGGTTGCTTGGGGTGGGGGCACTCCTCAAGCCCTCTGCAGGGGCTGGCTCCTGTCACTTTCTCAACAGCCACAGAAGGCTGACACCTCTTCCCCTTTGCCTTTCAGAGGAGAAAGAAAGGAAGTAGAGCAGTGAAGTCACACAGCTCATAATAAACAGAACCTTGTTTCCTGCTCATAATCTCAGTCTGATACAGCCTCTTTAATAATATTAGGAGGTGCTAATATTAGTTACTATGTGCCCCAAATCATCTTAGATGATCCATGGAGAAAAGTCATAGTATTTCTAACAAGTTGAACAGGATAGTTTGAAAGAATAATCCTGGCCAAAATAAGTCCTGGATTAACAAAATTTTAGTTACTCTTTGAATTATTCAAGAGAACATGGAAATCTGTGTCTTAAAGATTAGACACAGCGAGATAAAGATTAGGGCCAGCGAGATAGCTCAGTGGACTAAGCACCTGCTTAGGCAAGTGCAGGGACCAGGGTTCGATCCCTGGCACCACATGCCATGCCAGTCCCACCTCTGGGCATGCTGAGTTGGCCAGAGAGTACTGGCATAGTGGTGCATACCTATAATCCCAGCACTGGGTAGGCTGAAAGCAGGAGGATTACTATGAGTCCAAGCTGCTTAGTGTGACCCTGTACAGAAAGAAACAAAAGATGACTGTGTCAACGTGTACATGGTAAGAGACCTTCTTGCAATGGGAGGGAAGAGTAACCATTTCTACTCGCTGCCTCATTCTGCATTTGCTCAGGTTTGTACTTTCTATGCAGACAATTTTAGTGCTCGTATAAAACAGTATACAAGCGCAGGGGATCAGAGTTTGATCCCCCCGGGGTACGCTGAGACATCGATTGAGACCGGTTGTTGTGGTGAGCGCCTGTAATCCCAGCACTTGGGTGGCTGAAAATGGGAAGATCACTACAGTCCAATCTGTGCAGTGAGAACCTGTAGACCCTGTACTAAATACATAACAACAACAAAAAATTAAAACAGCATGAGCTGGAGGGACAACCACTAGCTGTTTAAAGCAGATAATCAGTTAATGGCATGGGAGGCTTTAAAACAACTCGCTGAGCAGAGAATTTCTCACCCACCTAGTTTCTCCAGCCCCTTAGTAGGAGCAGCCAGTCCTGTGAAAGACTGCCCCTGAGGGGAAGGCATGCTTCCATTCTCTCTTTCAGCTTTGTCCAACTCAGATGTGTGCTCTGGGTCTGACCACTCTCCTCCTCTCTAAGCTTTCTTTTCAGTTCTTTTGAGGAATTAATAGCTGGCCTTTCCCTCAAAAGCCTTTGGCAACCTTTCTCAGAAAGGTGTTGGTTGTCCCATGGTTATTAGTATTGGGGTCTCACCAGTATGTAACAGGCCAGCTCTGGCTGGCAAAGGAAGAAGCCAGCCAACCTCGCCTGGCCTTACTGGGACCCTAGCGCCGGTCAGCTTGCTTTTATATTTGACCCCAATGGCCTCCTGCTACCCGATGAAACTCAGCCTTTAGACAGCTGGCCCAGGGTCATTTGGTTCAGTACTGAAGTGGGCCCTGTGGACAGAACACTTCGAGGGCGCTGCCCGATCCAGCTGGGGCAGGTCCAGGTTCCTTTTGTGCCAAATGGAAAATGAGTCCTACGTCCGTTCCGAGGAAGTGCAGATGGGGGGAGCAGAGAGCTCTGTTCTCCTTTCCCCTAAATTCACACTGAGTCTGCGCAGCCGCGTTTGTATTCTTTATTACCTACTACTTAACCATGAGCATTTCCAGAGCCCACTCACTTTGCTCCTTGGCTTAGAAATCCTTCGGCTATGACAGAAACTTCGCATCTTTGTGTCCACTTAGCTGCCATCTCGTCCTCTGAGAGAGAAGACTGCAATTGCCTTTAGGGTGATTTCCCCTCTACCAGAGCTTTCCCACTGACTTGAGGGTTCTGACAGAAACTAAAGAGACAAACCCGCTTCCTGTGGGCTCCATCCAAGTAAGAACAGAGCTCAACGGCAGCAGCCTGCTTATCATCTCCGGGGCCGGGTTCTGTTTTCTTTTTCCTGCAGATTGAAGTGGATGTAATGCAGCAACAATAGCAGGATAATATAGTAATCCTCTTGGCCCCACACGTGTAGCTCACTAGCAAGCATTTAGAACCTGTGTGAGGATCTTCCGCCCTTCTGCCCACGGGTAAACAAAGGATCCCACAGCCGGCGCCTATCCCTGGGGAATTAAAAACAAATGTATACACAAGAATATTCTTGAAGATTAAGTTATTTGAAAGGCATTCTCTTTTATAATCATGCAAATACATCTGCTCTTGTTTTTCAGGCGGGTAACCAGATCTGCAACAGCCAGTAAATAATCTCCCCTGGCCTTTCTTCCTTGTACCCTGCCCTGTCTCCTCCCCTCTCAGCCTTTGCTCTTTGAAGCATACGATGGGATGGTGGTGTAATCAGGCCCTGAAAATCTTCGGTTAGTGAGGGTCATTTTTCATTTATTGTTCTGGCTCTTTGACTTTTCCTGCCATTACATGGTTAAGAAAGGGGAGGGGCGGAGGTTGGTGAGAAGGTCAGTCTATTGTGTTGCCTCTGGATTCCGTTTATTTGCCCTTGAGAAGCCTGTTTACACTCTGGATGGCTTCGCAAGCTGCACATTCTTCTATAAAATCTGGCTTTGAGCAGCACTCTCTGGGCACTAAGTGATCCAAAGGCTTGAAGAGTTGAAGGAATCAGGGAAAATTAAACAAATGAAATGACACCTACCAATAGCTTCGTTAATAGTGGTGATGAGCTGAAATGATTGATTCTACAGTGTTTCTTTTAAGTAGACTAAGACTGTTACTTGTAATATTGGAAATATTCTTCCTTTATAGTAATAGACTTCTTTGGGATATGTCCACTTCTCCCTTATGGATTGGAATAGCCAATAGAATGCTAAGCTGTGCCTTTATTTGCATAACTAGTGAAATGTTGCAAGGGACAAGTAAAATAATCTAAACTATTGTTAAACTTCAGTTAAATTCTGTTTAAAGGGTTTAGAAAGGAAGAGCATTGAAGAGCATATCAATATATTTAATATATTGTTACTATTAGGTATTTATATAGCATATCCACTCATTTGTAAATTTGAAATTTAGGATTAAAATATAGGTCACGTTTTATCATCAAATAATTTTAAGTTCATCTCAGGTATAATTAGTATTTGCAAATATTCATTGAATCTGTCTAAAAGTGCAGTATGCCTGAAATTCAACAATGAAAAATTTTCTGTTATAATATACAGCTGTTAAAAAAAACTTATGGTGATCAAAATATATTGATTTTAAAACTACTAATTACAGATAGCCAGAGATTTCTAGGCAAACTATCACAGACAAGGGAAAAAGGTACTGTTTCCAAAGCACATTTTTTAATCACTTAGTAAATTATATAATCTATATTACCTCAATGTAAAATAATCTATAATTTTAAAAATAATCCAATATGTTAAAAATTATTTAGCAGTCTAAGGACTCCAAAGCCATTAAATCTTGACTAGGAACTTTTTATTTCACAGTAGATTCTGGCTCTCATTCGTGTTTTTTCTGTGTGATCTCACCGATGACTTATATTCCACATTTGCTTCCCTTCTGAACTGGAACTATGCAAACAAAAGGGCTTCTGTTCTCCCAGCCATGAGCTTTATGACTGGTCTTCAGTCAGACAACAGTACATACGGGTCTTCATTGAAGTGTTTCGTATCTTTGTCATGTTTTGTATATATTTGATCTTGATTATTTTATAGCTTACAATGTTCTCTGTGTTTCTAAAAAGGCAATATTCTTCTTACCTTTAATTAATAATTAAACTTGTTTCTTAATATAATGGTTCTTATTCTACTTTTTCTTACTACTTTGTCACCGATAAACTTTGAAAGGAACATTCTCTTCCTTCACACTTCAGTCTGCCTACCACCGTCACCTAACCCTACTTGACTGAACCCATCGATATGACTAGAACAGATACTTGAACAATGAAAGATTGAATTAAATGATTAGTTTTCAGTTTGGTACTATACTAGAATCACTATATACTTTATATTTTTCAAATTATAAGAATAAGTAGAATATATGAGATACTAATGAATGGGATATAGATTCTAATTGACTTTTTTCCTGGGTACATAATATTTCACACTAGACTTTAAACATGGCACTTAGAGAAACAGTTCTAATATTGGGTTGGGGAGAGAAGTGTTTTTTTGTGTGAAGAGAAGAGAAAATGAGTATTTTAAACACGGAAATAAAAATTTGTGACTGGGACTGTTCATGATGCTAGCACTGTTGATTGTGTGGTTTGTGACAAGTCCCTTAACACTCCCTGCCACAGTCTTGCCATGCTTAACAAGGTTAATTCTCATAGCTCTAGAAACTTTGGGAAAAGTGCCTAAGTAATGTTTCATTTATATTGTATCTAGTTCATTGATGACTTGGTAATTACAAATAAGGTAAATCTTATTTCTAAATCTATTTTTTTCCTGGATTTTAAGAAAGGGTCTACAAGGTGTTTAGAGTCCCACTAATAGATCAGACGTATAGTGATCCTCTTGTTTACAGCCTCCCAAGTGCTGGGATTACAGGTGTGCACCACCATGTTCAGTTTCAATTGCCATCTCAGCCCGCCCTGGGGATCGAACCCCTGGCCCCTTCGCCTGCCTGCAGGCACTTTAATCCACTGAGCTATCTGGCTGGCCCTTTTAAATCTAATTTATCAGAAAACTGATACATCAAATTTCAGAAGCTCAGCTGGGAACTTGTAACAGAGCCATCTTTGGTAGACATGGATTTCATGCACACCATTTACTGTGATTAAAAAGATGCTTTCTCTTGGCCAACAGTTATAGATAGTTGTATTTTTAGATTTTTCTAAATGCTAGTGAGGCAAGCACTCTCTGGAGGAAATCCCTGAAGAGCAAGGAGATACAAACCCAACAGTCTGGTGATGCCACAGAGTTGCAGAGACCGAGCTCAAAGTCCTGATGCCATGGCGTTCAGAATCAGTATGGCCCAGTGTTAGAAGGGAAGCTGCACAGAAAGTGAGCATCGTAGCTTTGCCCAGCACTCTACTGAGTATTAGGCTGAATACACTTCTGCATGTGCTTATGTTGAAAATATTCAAGTCTGAAATAGAGAAATTTTCAAAAAAAATTCCTAATAGAAATATGAAACAAACATTCCCAAGCTCATATAGAACTGGGAATTTTTCTTCTTCCTCCAACTAAACCTGAGTGAAGAAACCATGTTCAATACCTCCTGTGTATAATTACACATGAAGCTAAATTAGCATGGTGATGAAACTGCTCCAGGTATAATCCCCAAATGTTTAAGACCATATCAAATGGATCAAACTAGCCCTCACTTAATTCAGCCTTTTGACTTTGTTTAAAAACATACAACAAAATCTATCATTCAAAGAATTCTAAATGAATAGCTTCCAATAAATCAATTGCCAATCAAATCACACAATACAACCTGGAGAACATCAGTCAGGAAAAACAACAAGAAAATAACAAAAGATAAAAGAATTAAGAGAAAAGGTCATTAAAAAAGAGAAAAGGTCATTAAAAAATCTATTATAAATATGCTTTGAAAGCATATGGGGTAAGAAGATATAAACATAATGAGCAGACAAATAGTAGAAAAAGTATACTTGAAGTGAAATGGCCACTGAATGGCAATGACAGCAGATTGTGTGATGGGAAAACTAATAAAAATGAAGGCATAAATAAGACCAAAATAAATCATGGAGGATTAAAAACTAAAAAATTATTGCATATATTTGGCAAAATATGTGTTGTAGCATATGTGTGATGGGAGTCTGATTTCTCTAATGTATTTGAAGAAATAACAGAAAATTTCTGAATTAATGAAATGGATAAAGCCTCATTCTACAGACTCAATAAATCCAGCACAGGTCAAAGAACATGGACAAAGACACATTAAAATCAACTTCTGAATAACTGGTAATAAATATAAAATCAAAGGTAGCTGTAATAAATCACACTGTCTGTAGAGGAAAGATGAACACCATAGGAAACCTATATCACAAAAAGATTAAAATTAAAAGTGTCAAGTAATATTCAATATGCAGTGAACGTCTCTTTTTTAAAATGACTTTTTAAGACCTACTTATAGGAGATGCTAAAGGAAATTCTTTAGGTATTAGGAAAATCACAGTCACTGGAAATTCATGCCTACACAAACAAATGAAGAGCTCAAGAAAGCTTAATGTGTGGGTAGGTCTAAAATGCATGTTTCTTATTTGTATACTTCTTTTAAAAACAACTTTCTAGAGGAAAATTGATAAAATATATATTACAGTCTTTGCCACAGAGGATCACAAGGTGAAAATAAAGAATATTAGAAGGTTAATCCTTAAATTTAGAAAGTCAATAATGTTAATACATTCTTTAATTGGTAGAAAAAAACATTTTAAAAAATAGTAAGGACAGATGGGTGTGGAGAAGTGTTCAGCTATTCCAGAAGCTGAAGCAGCAGGATTGCAATGTAGAGGTCAATCTAGGGAATTTATTTATTTGTTTTTAAATATTTATTTATTTATTTGGTCCAGGGTCTCACTACACATCTCAGGCTCATAGTGATCTTCCTGTGTCTGCCTCCCCAGTGCTGGGATTATAGGCATTCACTACCACGCCTGGTTTTGGGCTGGTATGCACCCAGGGTTCTGGGGCTAGCATGACTGCCTACCTATCTCCCCAACCCCAGACTGGGGTATTTAAAAAGGTCTTTTCTTTAAAATAACAATTAAAAAAGGGTAGTCAGTAGTAGAATATTTGGCTAGAGCGTACAGTGCTCTGGATTCAATTCAAATTTTTCTTGCATCTATCTATCTACCTATCTATCTGTCTGTCTGTCTGTCTATCACCTATCATCTACCTTTGAACAACACAATCACCCAACTTGACCTGACACTTCTACCACAAAACACAGAATACCAACACATCTAAAGCATACAAGGCAGACTCAAAAAATAGGCCATATTTTGAGTATGAAACAGTTTAATAGATGAAAATAATATAAACTTTATTCTTTGACCACAATGTAGCTACATTAAAAGCAATACAAAAATGTGTAGGGGCCATGGAGATGGCTCAGTGGGATAAAGCACTTCCNTGGCAAGCACAAGGACCTGAGTTCAATCCCCGGTCCTGCCAAAAAAAAAAAAGGTTTAGAAGAAAAATGTGCAGAATTTTGAAAACATTTAGAAATTAACATCTTATTATATGTCTTGTGAGACAATAAAGAAATGCCAAAATTAGTGAATTATAAAATGCAGCTCAAATAATACTCAAAGAGTATTTTAGAGCACAGAATATTCATGTAAGAAAAGAAAATGATCAGATATCAATGATTTATGCTTTTACCTTTAAGTAAAAGAAAGAAATTAAACTCTAAGGAAGTAGGAAGGAAATAATAAAGGAGTCCATATGATAGATGGTAGAAAAAGTCAAGAATTTTAAAATTTGTCTCTTAACAGAAACTTGAAAAATTGCTAAACCTCCAGCCAGATTAACTGAGAAAAGGAAAAGAAATCCCACAATTCTCACATTCAAAAAGTGACAAATAGGCAAGTATAAGTTATAAACAAGTTTGTGTCTAACTTTCACATATTTCATGAAATGCCCAAATTCCTTGATGAAGAGGCATAAAGCATACCCATAATGCAATGGAGAATTTAAATAGACTTAGTTAGTACATTTATAGCTGAAATTCTTCTTATAAAGGCCTTCAAAACATATTTGGCTTCATTGTTGAAGCCAACTAAGTATTTAAAGAAGATGTAATACTAATACTACACTGCCATTCTAGAATATGGACAGAACACATACCGGCTCATTTTTAAGCCAGCCATATTTGATGCTAGTAAATCACATATGTTTATTCCTCCAGAAAATAAAAATTTCAGACTGTTATATTTATAATCACAGCTACTCAAAAATCCTTCAAAACAGCAAACCAAATCCAGCAATAGTGCAAAAGCTTTATGTTATGATTAATTTGAGTTTATCTTAGTAGAATCAAGTTGATTTAATATTTTAAAAATCAATAGTGTTAACAAAAGTAGGAAACTACGCAGTTACTTCCAGCAAACAACTCAGTCTTTCTCCAAATCCACATACTTTTAGGGTAAAAATTCCTAAGAACCTAGGAATAAAAGCACATTTCCTCAGTATGACAAACTGCATTGCCACATCATTACAGCCAACATGGTGCTTAATGATAAAAGACCAAACATACTCCCCCTACGAAGTGGAACAGGGCAAGCAGGTTTGTTCTAAATAGCTGTATCCAGCATCATAATGATGGTCCTGGTTAGTGCTACATGGCAAGAAAAGGAAATAAAAAGTACACAGACTTATCATAGACGACATCATTATTTAGTCAATCTTACTTTCAAAAAAGTTTCAAAAATAATAAATTCAGCAAGGTAGGATTGTACAAAGTCTACACAGAAAAATACCTCTGTATTTTGCCAGCAAATATTAGAATTTTGAAAGATAAAGACATTTATAATAGAATTAAAAGTATGCAATAGAGATTAATGCAATGGAATATACAAAAAATTTAAGCACTGAAAACTATAAAACACTGAACTGAAAACTTGAAGATATTCAGTGGAAATCCAGAAAAAATTCCAGGAAGATATTTTTGTGCAAATTGAAAAAGCTATACACAAATTTGTTATTGAAATTTTATATGAAAGTAGAGAAAGCATACAATAACAGAAATGATTTTAAGAAAATAACAAAATTGAAGAATTACAGTCTTTAGAAATAACTGCAAATATACAAAATTAGACAATATAATTATTAGCATATAAATTAATAGAATTCAGAAACATACCAAAACCTACATGGCCTATTATAAATGTGATTCAAGAGAAAAAAAATCCTTTTCATCAAATGATGCTGTTTTTTACTGTGGCACTTGCTCCCTGTAGCATGTGAGTAAGGCTGCGGTCACTAGGGACTGGGGGATGCAAGCTGGTAATCATAGTTTGGTGATGAGGGTGCCCACAGTTCAGGTGCAGTGCTGGACAGGAAGACTGATCCAACAGTGTCCAGCATCCACTGTGAAACCATGTGCAAGGACAACAGCACCAGATTTATGAGATAAGGAAAAGCTTTCTAGAGCTAATAGCTGAGTGGAAATCTACAGGCTTCGAAATAATCGCAATAATCTATTATCTGTCTACACTCTCTTTCTGCATGTACAGTGCATGTAGCTTTTTAAATTTTTGCTAGACTTAAGCAAGTAGGCAAGTGAAAAATAGAACACACCAAAATTAGAAGTCACATTGTCAGTGTTTGCAGATGACATGATTTTATATGTAGAAACCCCACAGAAGTTCACTAGGAAATTATTAGAAGTAATAAAAAAATTCAGTAAATTTTCAGGCTAGAAGACAAACAACTAAAAAAATCAATAAGATTGCTATCTGCTAATAGATAATTGCTATATTTGAAATAGAAATAAAACAAATCTATTAATAGTAGCTACAAAAAAGATCTAGGATTAACCAAAGAGCAGAAGATCTCTGCAAGGAAAAATATAAAACATTGAAGAAAGAATTTGAGGAGGACGCAAAGTGGAAAAACACCCATGTTCATAGATTGGAAGACATGCAAATATTGCTAAATCATCCATTCTGTTCAAAGATTCAGTGTGAGGCCTATCAAAATACTACTTATGTTCTTCTCAGAAGCAGAAAATATAATTCTGAAACTTATACAAACAATGAAGAAACTTGAATAGCCAAGCTCATTTTAAGGAGAAAAAATAAAAGGAGTCATTATGCTACTTGAATTCGAAACATAGAATAAAACAATAGTAATTAACACAACAGAATATGAGCATAAAGATGGACACATAAACCAGTTTAAAAGAATTGAAAAGCTAGAAGTAAATCCATGCACATCAGCCAACTGAGTTTTGATGAAGCTGCTAAGAACTCGTGCTGGGTAACAAGGCTTTTCCACTCTTGTTGGGAAAATTGCAACAACTCTACATGCAGAAGAATGAAGATATACACCCTAAGTCTCATTACTTACAAAGAACAATTAAAAATAGGTTAAAGAATTGAATACAAGACCCCAAATTATAAACTTCTAGACAGAAACATAAAACATTCTTTAGGACATTGGACTGTGCAAAAAATTTTTGGACAAGAGCACAAAAGTACAGCATATCATAACAGAAACAGACAAATAGTATCAGGTAAAGCTGAAAATTTTCTGCATATGAATCAAACATTAAGAAGAGTGTGGATACAAGTTACAGAATGGAAGAAAATATTTCTAATATACACCTCTAACAAGAGCTTAATAAATGAACACATGAAACACTACCACTGAAAACCAAAAAGGGCCAGCCAAATAGCTCAGTGGATTAAAGCGCCTGCTTAGGCAGATGCAGGGACAGGGAGATTGATCCCCAGGCCTGCTGTGCCGTGCTGGGGCATGCTGAGATAGCGATTGAGACTGGGAGTGGTGGCGCACGCCTATAATGTCAGCACTTGGGAGGATGTAAACAAGAGAATCACTGAGTCTGATCTCCACAGTGAAACCCTGTAGATCCTGTCCTAAAAAATAAATAAATAAAAAATCAAAATACATTTCTCAAAAAATTATAAACAAATGGCCAATGGCTACCTGAAAAGAGTGCATGACATCACTAATCGCTATGTCATGATGCCTACATATGTAAAAGTGGTAGCCAAGGTGCTTACGTGGTAAGGCTTGTGATAAAGATTTTGGTAAATACTGTTGTTCATTTCTCTGGAGAAGAAATAAATTTGTATTGCAATCCTGATTTGTTGGCTTTGGAGTATAGTCTAGCAAAACTTTGTATCTTATTACAATAGATTATAATTTCAGAAACTCTTGCAAACTATAATTTATGTCTTTTTTTCCAAAGATAAGGGCCAGCCAAATATCTTAGCAGATTAAAGTGCCTGCAAGTAGGCACAGGGGCCCGGGGTTCGATCTCTAGGCCTGCTGTGCCAGCCCCACCCCTGTGGCATGCTGAGATGCCAATTGAGACTGGGCGTGGTGGCACGGGCCTGTAATCCCAGCTTTTCAGAGGCTGTAAACAGGCGGATCACTATGAGTCTGGTCTAGTAGTGAGACCTGAACACCCTGTAGACCCTTCCCCCCCCCAAAAAAAAATAGAGAAATACTCCTTGATTTGTGTAACCATCTTGTAGGAATTTTTTTTAGTTTTACTGAATATCTCCTATGGAAAACTGATGTAAGTAATCATACCTTATTAAACTGTTACTGGCAGCTGGATAAAATGGAAAGAAATATTTCTATATTTAGCATGTCAAGAATGGAAGAACAGTTGGATATCAACAAAGAAAAGATGTAGAGAACTCTATTGTCTATATACTTTTCACTTCACAGGACTGATTTGAGACATTTCTATTTGCACGCTGATGTTAGATCCTTTCCATATGTTTTGCCAAAACTAAAGGTAATACAGTTCATAAATACAAACCCTCTGAGAAGCCACAGTCTTTTTCACTTTGTTTATGGTTCAGAAAATCACCTTTTTCCCCTAGAGTTTTTGTCACACCAATCTTGCTCTTTCTCTATGATTTCCCTGAACTTAATGATATTTGTAGATTTGCTATCTAATCTATTTCGTATTCACACTTGTTTGCTGGCTGTCCTTCACAGTGAAGTTAATTTCTCTCTTTACTAAAACTCATTCTAAGTTTCCAGGTTACTTTTTACTCCTGTAGTATTTAATCTTGTTCCTGAAGGAAGTATTTTGTTATTTATGTAATTCACTAATAGCTGGAAACAATCAAGTATCTATTAACAGTTAAGCTTAGAAAATGCTCCAGAACCTTTGGATTCAGACATGTAATACATTTACTTGAGCTTGGGAAAAATTTCTGTTTCTTGCCCAGGTCTTTCATTGTCTATGTTGAACTGAGTTGGGAGCATCAGTTGTGAAGAGCACAGGTGTGAGATACTCTTTGGAAGCAAAAGCTGCTCAACTAGGATCTTAGGACACTGTTTACCAGTAAGAAACAAGTCCATTCATAATTAAGACTTGTTTTTCATTCATAAACTGTTGTTAGTTTCCTTGTTAATAAAAAACTTCATGCCAACTATCAAAGAGGGCCATGTCATGACACTGAGACATGTTTGATTATGTTCGTAGTAGAGGGAAATCAGCACATGCTAACCACACCAGCAAATTTATAGTATGTTGGGTCCTCATGCGTCCTTCTGTAAAGTCAATGGGAGCTTTGTATAAACAGGCAACAAAAATTGGGTTCATTTTACTTGCTTTTGTGTCGTGTGTGTGTGTGTGTGTGTGTGTGTGTGTGTGTTACTGGGGATTAAACTCAGGGCCTTGTGCTGTTGTGTCTTTAGTTGCCTGTGTTTGCCTTTTAGTCTGCAGTAATCCTTGTGAGTCATTGTGACTTCTGCTCATTTCTCTTCCTTGGGCCAATTTAGTGATCTTTATTTTGAGCAAGTTCCTATTGGTAAGTGCCACTGCCCCAAGAGAATATATCAGATATTAATAAGTGTTGCCTCAGACTGTTATTGCTTAGGGACTTATAGATGTTCAGAGATTAGCAATATGAAGTGAATTAGAGAGAAAAAAAGATGGAAAAAAATTAGTAATTGTAATGTGGGTTCTATTATAGGCTGGATAGAAGGACTTGAGGCCAGACAGTTTTAGAAATCTATTTTCAATTCTAATCAATCCGGTGCAATTTTTTAAGCATGTTGCTTGAAGACATTGCTAGATTAAGGCCTTCTGAGTGTTTAGAAACATTTGTGTGAACTTTTTTCCTTCATTCTGAGATTTTTTTCTGTTTTCTTTTTTTTTTCCTGCCTTGAGGAAGTTTTGTTTGGCCTGAAGTAAATGAAACTCAGAGCCTAAAAGACTCAGTTAAATCGAGCTTGAAACTGAAAACCCATGACTCTCTAGTGAGTGCCAGGCAAAAAGAAGAATATTTGCTGTGTTTGACCCCAGTGGAATCCTCTGAATTTTCTATTTGCTTTTTGCCTTCAGAATTAGATGAGAAAAATGTGACTATGTAAAATTATACCTTAGGAAATATTAAAATCTTATAAGCTGAAATTCTATAATAATTGACTTAATTCAAACTAAACCATTGTTGGTGGCATGCAAACCTTTGACCTAACTGCAATGAAGTGCTCTGCTAGGTTATGTTCATTTTCAACTGGCCAATACACAGATGCCGCGCTTGCTGCTGTTGGCTCTTAGACCTGGGCCAGTTTGCAGCTTCAGTCTTAGATCTGTAAATCCACTGGAGATGGAGAAAGCTGTGGATCCGACGGGGATGGTCCCCATGTTGCCTACTAGACCAGTTCCATTCTCAAGTCAGGGCTGAGACAGTCCAAGGCAGTAAAAAGCCTTTGTAAGTTTAATGACACTCACATTACTAGTACTTTTTAAAGAACTTCAGTGAAATTAAATAGGTAGACCTGACAATCTCTTGCAATAATTTACTTTCCATTAATTCGTTCTAACATAACAGCAGCAAGTCCTATAGAAAATTCCAGATGAATTGAAGACATAGAAAAGTCTTCATTTTCTTCAATAGAATCCAAGGTTGAAGTGTGGAAGAACTGTTTTGGGAAACAGCATCAACTATTGGCTGGCGCGGTGAAATGTGTCTAAACCTATTAGATTGGTCCACTCCTTATCATCACTATTGGTAATGGCCTTTTGTACAACCCTTGAGGCTTCAAGACTGACAAGTGCGTGTTTACAAAAAAGGAGTGGGAAAAGCCCAATATCACTAGAATTCAGCTAAGTTGGCTACATGTATTATGACAACATTTTTCTTTAGTGCAGTAATCTTATTTGGTAATGTTGGGCAGAGTGACAATAAATTGCTTTGATCATATCTTCTTTTAAGCTTAGAGATTTTCCTCTTAGCAAATATTATACTGTAGACACTGTATACATTTTTCTTAGTGTTCCTTTTACTAGGGGGGGGAAAAAGAAAATTTGGTAAATGGATCTGTTTTAGCATATGTTTGGTATATTAGATTTCAATGAAGGAAATAAATGCTCACATTTTCAAGGCATTTCTTAGTTCTAAACATTTACTCTTACCAGAGGCATATTCTATCTTTATGATAATTTTTCTTTATAAGTTTTCACTATATACTAAATTTAAAAAGCAGAGGATGGATCATGACAAGAAAATAATAAAAAAAAAACCCCAGACATAAGTTGAAATGTTTGTATTACCTAAAATCTTCTAGTGTTAGTGATTCATCAGTGCTGTTGTTGCTGGCTGGTCCTGTTTGTACAGGGAGGATTTGAGTTGTTCCCCTATTGCTTGAAGTAAGAGAGACATTCTAATCCTTTGTTTATCATAAGTAGCATAATTGTCACTGAACATTAGGTATCACCTCATTTGAAAGGGCCACTGAAGGTGCAATGTCTTTGGTCAAGACGAATAGTACATTCAGAGCAAAGTGAATAAACTTTATACTAAACCTGGCATGATAGTACATACCTACAATCCCAGCACTTTGAGGAGGTAATGCAGGATAATTTCCCAGTTTGGGAGAAAGTAGCAACTTCCTGAGGCCTTGTCTCAAAATAAAATATAA
Organism: Octomys mimax; assembly: GCA_002564305.1. NCBI lineage: Eukaryota > Metazoa > Chordata > Mammalia > Rodentia > Octodontidae > Octomys > Octomys mimax. The sequence goes on from NDGM011072934.1 coordinate 17,445, forward strand.
CTTAAAAATGGCTGAAAATGCAGCTCAGAATGAAGGCTCTGGGTTCATTTCACAAAGAAACTCTTGAATGAATTAAAAAGGGTTGGCAATTTTATATAATGGAGTATTACTTAGCTATAAAGAAAGATTAACTTGAGGCTTCTATAGGTAAAAGGATGCAAGCAGAGACCGTACTCATAAGTGAAATAAATCAGGCCTACATGAACATAATGTTGTCTCCCTAGTGCAAGAAATTGGAAGAGTAAATAAAATCTGAACGTTATAATAGATACTGTTAAAAGAAAAGAAAGTTCTTAAAAGGAAAGGACATCTAGGATAAAGGAAAGGAGAAAAGAAAGAAGGAAGGGAGGGAAATTATACACACACACACACACACACACACACAACACACACACAAGATAACTAAGATAATTGTGCTACTAATTTCTATTGGTTTATTAAAAGGAACATTTAAGGCTTTATTTCTTGATCAATTTTACACGCTTATATCTGGTAATCTGAACAATTACTCTGAAGACAATAATATGCAGTATAACAACAAATGTTGAATTCCTATCATCTTGTTTTTTGAAATTCTGTGTCATTTCTAACATTTATTCTATTATTTTTTATTCTCTTAAAAATTAAAACTAATAGGGGCCGGGGAGATGGCTCAGTGGAATAATTGCTTCCCTGGCAAGCGCAAGGGCCTGAGTTC
>NDGM011072936.1:0-10270 GCA_002564305.1 Octomys mimax
TATATATATATATATATATATATATCAGGATCAAACCCCAGCCACTGTGTGCTCTGCCTAAACAGGTGCTTTACGTTATTAATTCCATGATTATGTTGATTCATTAATTATTCACATAACAAGTTATTGATTGTAAATCTAAATTCCCCAAATGGCATTGATTATCTCCAGAAGAGAAAATTTTATTTTATGCACATATAACTTTCTTAGGAGGTATTATAACAGCAAGTGAATTCCATAATTTTGGTTTATTTTATTGGATAATTTTTGTCTTTCAAAAGATGAATAGAAGGCATTCAAAATTTATGGAAAGATCTTTTAAGAATGTATATCCTGGGGTTAGCTTTTAAAGGAGACATTCAGTGGCTTATATAGTGTCCTGCCAGTTTTTATATTCATCTAGAACCTTAAAAATGTCTTCTTGCTTGGAAATATGGTCTTTGAAAATCTAAAGAGATAAAGCAAGACCACAATGGATTACAGGGACACTTAGAGAAAGAATATGACCATGAAAAGCAGGAAGCATAATATTATGATGCCACAAGCTAAGGAATGCGAGCGACTGGATGAAGCAAGGAAAACTTCTCTTTTTCAAATATTTACTCATCTATGTTGTTTCATTTTAGCTTATTAGTACACAACCTAATGCAAAGTACATAATTCCTGGGGCAAGTTAATGATGTACAGAAGGCTTTTCATTCTCTTTTCCTTTCTTTCCTCAACCTTCTTCTATCTCTGGATCCTCTTCCCTTTTGAGAATGATTTGTTTGCATGTTTTCTTACTGAAATTGCATCTGCTTCCTACAAATGACATGAATGCATCTTTCTTTATGGCAGAATAGTATTCTATCGTTAATTTCTTGATGGTATCCATGCTTTCTAGGGTGAGAAGAAATCTTAACATCGTTTAAATTCTCATTTCTCAAATAGCCAGCAATGTTGTATATTTTTCCACATATACTATTGATTGCCCAATTATATTTCTTCATCTGAGAAATGTTTATTCACTCCAGATGTCCATTTTCATTGATTCTTTAAATTTGGAGAAGTCTACCTTTAGTGTTCTTTGTACATTCTAGGTGTCCATCCTATATCAGAGGAGTAGCTGACACATTCCTTCCCTGGGTCGTCTCATCACTTTGTTGGTCTGCAGAAATGTTTTAATTTATTGAGATTCCATTTGTTGATTCTTGGAATTACTTCTTGTACAATCAATTTTATTCAGAAAGTGTTTGCCGACACCTATGTCTTCAAGAGCTTTGTTTGTTTTGTCTTCCACAAGATTGTTTCTGTTCTGATGTTGAGATCTTTGACCCATTTTTATTTTAATTTACTGTATGGTGAGATCTATAGGTCTAAGGTCAATGTGTGGCATGTGGCTAGTCTTCTCCAAAACCCCTTGTTCAATACATTTTGTTTCTTTTCTTCCAGTAAAGAGATTTGGTCCCCTCTTCAAAGATAATGTAATTGAGTGTTCCTAAAGTTATAGCTACATTTTCCATTCTTTGCTTTTGATTAACAGTCTGCTTTCTTTTTGCCAACATCATGCTGTTTTTTTTTTTAATAACTGTAGTTTTATAGGTTTTGAGGTATGGAATTCTGATGTCCTCTGTTTTGCGCTTGTTGCACAGAACTACTTTTGCCATTCTAGGTCTCTTCTGAGTCTAAACAGATTTTAGGATTTCTTTCTCACGCTCTGTAAAAAAAATGTTACTGATATTTAGTTTGAGATTTTATTAAATCTGTATAAGACTTTTAGAAGTATGGATATTTTGTTGATTTTTTTTTCTCTATCCAGAAACAGGGGATGTCTTTTCTATTGTTTTGATATTATCTTCAATGTCCTTTTTCAGATCCCTATAGCATTCATTATAAAAGTCTTTCATGTCCTTGGTTAGTATACTTTCTATGTATCACATTTTTTGTGGTGCTACTGTGAATGGTATTGCAAGTCTGGTTTCGTGCTGTGTCAGTATGTTTTTGGTGTATAGGAATGCTATTAAATTTTTGAGTGTTGACTCTATCATTCTACATTAATGAATTTGATTAGCAGTTGTATGAGTTCTTAGTAGTGTTCTGAGGGTCTACTACATAGAGAATCATGTTGTCTATGAATAATGATGCTTTAACTTTTTTCTTATTCATATCTCATTCCTTTCCCTTCTCTAATTGCTTTAGCTGGTATTTTGTAATATATTGAACAGAAGTGGTAATGGCAGAATTCTTGTCTCATTCCTGATTTTAGAGGGAAAGATTTCAGCATCTCTCCATTAATCATGTTTGACATTGTTTTGCCACACATGACCATTGTCAGATGAATATAAGGACTCTCTCTTCCCATTTTCTTGAGGGTTTTTTTTTTTATCATGAATTGATGTTAAATTTTATCAATAATTTTCTGGTTTATTGAGAAAATTATATTGTTTATGTCCTTATTTCTATGGTGAACTATATATATGAAATCACCTATCACCTATACATCCCTGGAATGAATTTATTAATCATGATGTATAATCTTTATGATGATTTACTTTATTCTGTCTCTCAGGATTTTTCTGTCTATATTCATTAAAAATTAGTTTGTATTTCTCTTTTTTTGGTTAAGTCTTTTTCTGGTTTTGTATAATACTTGCTTCTAGAATTGGCTCTGGAATTACTGTTTCCCTTGGATTTCATTAAAAAGTTGGAGTTGTGAATAGTATTTTTCTTACTTTTTTCCCAGTGGGCTCATTTTTAAAGTATAGGAGCTCTATAATATTTTTGTGTATGTTGATCTTATATCCTGTTACCTTACTGAATTCAGTTATTAATTATGAGAGTTTTTTGCTGGATTTCTCTATGAGGAGGATCATGCCATCTGCAGTAAAGGCAATTTGCCTACATCTTGCTGCACACATTCCTTGTACTTATTTTCTTGTCTAATTGCTCCTGCTACTGTTTCATGTACAATGTTGAACCCAAGTGGTAATAGAAGGCATGCTAGACTTGTTTCTTATTTTATTTATTTGTTTATCTTTTTTGCAGAACCAGGGATTGAACTCAGGCCCTTGCGCTTGCCAGGGAAGTGCTTATTCTACTGAGCCATCTCCCCGGCCCCTTGCTTCTTATTTTAGAGGGACAATTTTATGCAGTTAACATGATGCTAGTAGTAGACTTGTCAAAATATCCTTTACCAGATTGAAATAAGATGTATCTATTTTATTCAGTATTTTTATCATGAAAGAATATTGGACTTGTCAAAGAATTTTTCTGTATCTGTTGAGATGATCATGCCATTTTCACTCTTGGACTTATTTGTCATATTGCATTTATTGATTTGTGTATGTAGCCTAATTGGTTATGATGTGTGACCTATTTGATGATTTTTTTTTTTTTGGCAGAACCAGGGATTGAACTCAGGTCCTTGCACTTGCCAGGGAAGTGCTTATTCCACTGAGCCATCTCTCCAGCCCCTATTTGATGATTAATTGCAATCTGTTTGCATAACCTTGTTGGAGATTTTTGCATTTAGATTCACTAAAGAACTTGATCGATAGTTCTACAAATTTTAGTAAAATAGGAAAGATTTATATGATCTGAAGAGAAAACAGGAACAACACTAAACAAAGGAGCCCCTCTGTTCATTTCCACCAGACTGTGGTCATTCATCCAACCAAGCTGTGCACTTCTTCTTGTTGGTAGATGGGGAGCTGGATCAGCTCTCTCTTCTCTACTGGATGTAGAATGCAAGGTAGGTGCTCAGATGGGTGGAGGAACCTAATATCAACAGTCCTGGATTCTGTTCTTTCCCACTTTTGGAATGTTGTCTTCATCCAGCACAGGACAGTTGTTTAGTTTTTGCCTCTGCTGTGCTGGCCTGGGAAGAGAGGTCTGCTCTCTCCTTCATGTGTGTTATGGGTGCTATCGCTCTACCCCAGGTCTCCTGTGGTAGAGAGCACCACTCAGGGTCTGCTCTTACATATGGCAGGGGGTGCCAGTCTGGGTTGGTTTCCTCACATGGAGTCCTGCTGTAGGTGTGCATTCTCACTTGGTAGTGGGGTCCCACTCCTAAGGGCAGAGTCTACTCTCCCATGTAAATGGCAGCCAACCTCCAGTCCACTCCCTTATGTAAGCAGAGACATATTCCAGGCTTGCTAGCAGGAAAATAATCTTTTCTAGACTATTTTAAGGGACTATGATCCTGTCAAACACTTGGATGCTGAATTCTTGCTTCTTGTCTATATGGGAGAAAATTCCTTTCAAGTAATTTTGTGAAATCTTGCAAAGAGGACCCTGAGAAACTAACATGATGCTAAAGAAGTCCATAGACATTGACAGTAAAATTATCTGAAGGATAATTATCTGAAGGAGTTGTTGGAAGACAGGTGGGACCAAAGTCAGCAATAAAAAGATGTTTATTTAGACAAAGTCTTGGTCAAGTGGATAAAACAATTTTTTTTGAAACATGGTATTCTACATAATGATGAGTTATTAGAGAAAGGCAATAAAATGAAGGGGAGAATGTTACAATCCAGAAAGAAAATATTGGCCAGAGACTAAATAATCTTTATTTCAGCAAACCTATACAAGACACAGTAATCAGAGGTCACACATACATATAAGAAATATAAATCATTTTGTATCATTCTGTGGGGATTGATAGCTCCTTTTACATATATAGTATCTTATGTACTTTAAAATCATTTAAATACAACCATTCCTTATTTCATCATTTTACCTAACTTTAAAACAAATTACATTTCAAATGACTCATTTTCTGATATTTGCTAGTTTTTTTTTTTATATATTCAAGCTGATATGAGCCCTTTGGCAGTTGATTAAAAAGTTAGTCCATCAGGATTTGTTTCCCCATTTAAAATGTGTTTTAGGGTCATTGTGGATCTTGGATTCATTTTAAAACTTTTACCAGCAAAACAGTCTGGCTCCTCTTTGGTGGAACACAGATAAGCCAGAATATATTTTTGATCTCTTGAACATCATCAACATGAATCATCAGTGTCCACAATGCATTGATTTGTGCTGGTCCTTTCAGAAGGATTTCTAATAACATACCCTCCATCAACCATGATTTATTTCTTACTTCATCCAGTGACTGCTGCCTTTGGCCTATTGCACAGTATATTTTAAGAAAGAAAATAGAAATAATTTAAGAGAGAAATGCAGTGCTAATCATTATAAAGACCAGGAGGTGATTTACTTACTAATTAGAGAGTTTTTACAATGACCACAATTAGGGGCAGGTAGTTTTAGCTACTTGTCAAGTTCTTTGTGTCATTATCTGTTGAGCTGTTAAATGTAAGTTTGAAAATAGTGCTAATTCTGAAAGTGCTCCATCATAGAATGATTTCCAACAGTGATCAGAGAGAAATAACTCAGAAGAGGGAAATGTGGGTCCGAAGATCTTGTTAACGTAAAAAAAGTGTGTCCTTAAGAGAACAGAAAACTGTCACGCTCTAGCAGAACTCAGCAGCATCGTGCTTACCTATTCTAGGTTAATTCTGACATTCTGTTAAGGGATTTGTTGGTTTGCTTATCTGATTTTGTGTTGGCAAATGAAAGGCAGCTGACAGAATCATGTCATACCCTTGAAGAAAACTCCCTAGAAAGAAAACAGTGAAATTGCATGGAATGAGCTGAAATTATCAGTCACAGTAACCATCATCTGCTTCCTTGATTTTCTGATCAAGGTATTTTTAGGGATATCTGTACACATGCACGACCCTAATACTGAGTTTCAAAGCCTTCAAGGACTTGGTTAAAGTTCTGTATTAAATGAGAGGGAGGTGATGCATCACTGGATTTTAACCAAGTTATAGCAGTGTGATCATTCACTCTGCTCAAAGTTATAGCTACATGGTCATTCACTCTTTCATTCATCCGTATATTCTATGAATGTCTGCTAATGCTTTCTGATGATCAGTCCTTCAGACCAGGTTTGGAGAATATATACATAAAAAGATATAAGCCAGGTTATCAGATAATTGCTAGATATTAAATTTTAAAATTGCAAGTGCTCTAACAACTGAAACACAAATTGCTATGGAAATTTTAATATTTAACTTATGATGGTTAAGTAAAGTTACTTAGAGGAAAGGACTCCCTATATTGGGACGAAAAGGACAAATAAACCCCAAAGTGTTGGGAGACTATTCCATACCTGGAGAATGTTATGTAGAAAACATAATAAAGTATTATAAACTCACAGAGCTGTCATTACATTTATTTGAGCCTACAGTTCTTAAAAGAGAAATGTGAAAAAAGAGGGTACCTACATGGGCAACCACCACTCCCAACCTTCAGAATTTGTTAATCCTTAAATCCTTAATCTTTGAAACCTTAATCTAGGAGTCATATGGAGATATTGCACCAGTGGGAAATCAAATGACTACATGTATGCTTTTGTATCATCACTCACAGTGTAGTGCAGCCTCAGAGCTGTATGTCAAGAGCAGAGGCTCGTTAACCAATAGTGAGCCTTACAGTGTCCAGGAGAGATATGGTGAGTTGTACAAAGATAGCATTTATGAAAGAAAAACTGATGGTTTCAAAAGACATTTAAGATTGATAATTTAGGAAACTAGTGACCCATTATTGTGGAAGGCAGGTGAAAAGAAAGATCTTCCTATTTTTTATATTTTTCTGCTAGATGGTTAAGACCAAGATAAATCAAGACCTATATAACAAGAAATGTGACTTTGTATCTGACAAGGTCAGTGAAATCCTGTCAGGATTTTCCCTGAAACTCTGTACCGCAGTTTGTAGATCCTTTGTCAGTGTTGGCTAGGTGGATGAGTCACAGCCATTGCTTGAACAATTTGCTTTCTGTCAAAGCCTGAGAGAATGTTTTCTCTCCATGTGACTCTCGCACAACGTATAAAAAGTAAATCCATATTAATATGCTGAGCTGTAAAAGCTCAAGTCAACAACTTCTGTCATTGCCAGTCCTACAGATAACCCACTATTGTTATGGACTACTGGACTATATTCATTATTTTTTTGAATTCATGCACCTACAATATTTAAATTGCAATGGAATACCCATCTTGGACAAAACTAAACGAAAAGAGGGGATACAAAGGAAGGACCATTTTGTATCTGTATATACAAAATAGGATAGATATACAGCTACTTTCTCTAATTCAATGAGAAGAAAGATTGGTACTAATAGTGTTTGGACAGAATATCACGTCTGAATCTAGTACTATGAATAATCACTATGAAGACAATAATACACAATATATTAATTACTGAAACTGTCCTACTAATCAGTTTTGAAACTGTCTCGTTGCTGTTTGTTTCTCAATAAAGTTAATAAAAAAAGAAAGATCCTTCTAAACTAGTCTTAGAGATTGCCCCTACTCTCAAGGAAAAGATACAATGAAACCTGTGTAGCCATGTTGCCAAAAGGCACAAAGAAATGTTGATAGATTAACATTATCATATGTAGACTAGTACTAGATGTTTTATGCTTTCTACTTCTTGATGGATTCTTTAGAGCAGCAGGGAGTCCTTTCCATGTTCATTTAGTCAAGAAAATTGTTCTTACCTCTTTGTATTATTTCATGTACATTTCAGTTATTATAGAAACATGATTCACATCCCTTGAATAACAGAAATTTACATACAGATGTTGGCATAGTCTTGGCTACATCCTATATTGAAACCATTTCAAGTTATGTTTTAATGAAAACAATTTTGGAGAATGTTCGCCTGTCTTAAAACAATTAAGCAAAAGGAGAAAGAGTTATAGGGTTAAGTTGTTGCTTTCATTTTCTTGAAAAATACCACATAGGCTCCACACACAGAAATTATTAGATCTGTTGCAGATCTAGGGGAGGAATGGTTTTAGTTTGTCCCCAAGATGTTAGCTGTTTAGTTTGTCCCCAAGATGTTAGCTGTTTATATTTAATATAAATATCCTTATTGTGTTGAAGTGCATTCCTTCTACACATAATTTATTCAGCATATATCTTTTCTGAACCTATTGATAAGTTTGTATGATTTTATCATTTGACTTGTTGATACAGTGCATCATATTTATTGATTTGCATATATTGAACCATCCTTGCATCCTTGGAATGAATCTTGTTAGTACATAGTAGATATTCTTAACATAGCCTAAATTTGTTTTGCTAGTATTTTATATATGGAAGAATTTTTAAATCTAGTTTATAAAATATATTGGCTTGTTTTCTTCTTTCTCTCTTTTTAAAATTTTTTTTGTGGTTTTGGTCTCAGAGAATGCTGGCCAAATTAATTAACTGTTTGAAAAATAACATATTTTTCAAGGTTTGACTTATTGTTGACATGACTCTTCACATTTTATTAGTAATCCTCATTTTGACATCAAAGTGATATTTTGACCTACAAAGTCAATTTGCTTGATATAACCGATAGATGAAGGGGTTGTAGCAGCTTAAAATTTGAAAATGGTCTTTGTTCAGCCTGCTATTGCCTCTAAAGGAAGCATAAAGAAAAACTAATAGAACCCTGGAAGGACTATGGCATCTACTACTCTTGAAGAAACCAGCTTTGGCTTGGGATTCTGTCAACAAGAACTTCAGGGAGAGAACAGGTAGAAAACATTGCTGAGCTTTGCCCATCACTCCAAATGATTCATTAACAATGGAGAGATACAGAGCTTGATGAAGTGATGGTTGAACTGGCAAATAACTTTCACTTGAGCGAGGATGAGCCTGATGCTGAGGAGAGTCTAGAGGTGACTTCCAAGGAATTACTTGCTAGAGAGCTGCTGGAGCTGGAAGAGGGACACAGCATAAGGGGCCAGACCACAAGCACATAGCCAAAGAAAGAAATTAAGGAGGGTAAGAACCTCTGAGAAAATGAACAGCGAAGGGCTTAGGAGAAGCTTTTGTAGATATCAAAATATGATCCCCAATGTCACAAAGGTTTCATTAGTAGAAAGGCATGTCAAAAAGTATTACTAGGAAAATCAGAAGGGATGTAAGTGGATTTCTCACAATAGTAATACCTCTGTTAGAAATTGCCAGGTCTGTCAGGAGAGAGATTCCAGAGAAAATACCATTGTTATAAGATTCACAACTCCATGATTATTATTGTTCTTGAGGCTCTCCCAGAGAGGTCAAAGATTGAAAAAAGGAGCTCTTGATAAACTGCCAAGGACTAGGATAATGTGTATGTTTGTGCGTCAGTGTTTTTAAGTTTATAGAGGAAAATTAAAATAAGAATTAATAAAAGTAGTCCATAAGAAAGAAAATATTTTTGTACAACTATACCAGCTGTATGTAGTTAAAGCTAAATTTAACTACCACAGAACCAAAAAGTTTAAGGGTCAACTATAAAGTTAACAAGATATAATGATCATGGATCAATTTATTATTAAAAACAAATATCATGAATGCAATGAAAAACAAGTGTACTGAATTTATAAAGTCTAATATATGTGCAGAGGAACAGTTTAGGGCTTCACTTTGACTCATCATTACCTGACTGACCAACAGCAACTACCAGCTCTATAGGCTCCATTGTGGAATTACTCTCACTGGTGTTTGTACATCATGAAATTACCTAAAAACACATTTCCCAGAATGTATCTTCATCACTAAGTGATCTATGACTGAATGTGTACTTGGGAGGTATGTGAGAGGGAAGTGTGAGTCTTTGGGTTCTCACACTGGGACAGTATGATGTTTGCCTACGCGGGTCTGATTTATTTCACTTCAGAGTATGTTCTCTAGTTCCATGCATTTTCCAACAAAAGAGTAAAATTTATCCTGTTTTATCGATGAAAAATACTTCAATGTGTAAAAATACCACATCTCCTTTATTCATTCTTCAGTTGATGGGCAACTGGGTTGTTTGCAGTAGTTATGACAAATTTTGCTGCTATAAACATGGGTACACATGTATCACTGTGGTATGAGGTTATTAGTTCTCCTGGAAAAATACTCAGGAGGGGAAGAGCTGACTTGAATGAGATGTCCAATCCTAGACTTTTAAGGAATCGCCAACCTAATGTCCAAAGTGCTTGTACAGTCTGCATTCCCACCAACAGTGCAGAAGTGTTCTTTTTTCTCCACGGCCTCTCTAGCATTAGTTATTGGCTGACTTCTTAATGTTAGCCATTCTTTCTGGGGTAAGATGGGATCTCAGTGTTCATTCATGACAAAATCCTACAGAGAATTGGAATAGATGCTCTATAACTCAACCTGATAAGAGCCATCTTTGAGAAACCAACAGCCAACATCATACTAAATGGGCAAAAACTGAAGGCCTTCACTTTAAAATC
>NDGM011072941.1:0-16497 GCA_002564305.1 Octomys mimax
GTTGACAAACTTTTGTAACTAATGGGTTTGTATTTTAGACCATAAGAGCAAACATTATGTCTGCATAGCTAAGCAGATATTAAGCTGGGAATTTGTATTTTAATTAGTTCTGCTAAGTTCTGTCTGATCACCTCCCCTTGATGTACCTGGGAATCTTCCACACAGACTGGTTCACCCCAGTTACCTGTTACCCCCTCTCTCAATCAACTGAGAGAGAGTATGCTCTCATAGATCTGTGTCTAGCAAAGTGTCTATTTGCCAGGTCTACCACATTTGAACTCATCCAGTTGTGCCTGCCTTGGGTCTGGCTGCTGTGCTCAGCTTCTTCTTGTTGCAACCCATGGAAGTTAACCTCCTGTGCCTCTTGGGCAAGATGTTCAGCTCCTGGATTAGCTGGTGGGACTGGCCCTTGCCTCTCTGCAGGGAGTTCTGCTGCAGTGTTCCACACCAGGCCTGTCTGATGGAGGATGAGTGTAAGGATGGTCTCACATACATGCTGGGCCTGTGCTCTGGCTGGAAAGGGATCTGCGGAGTGATGACTAGGTGGAAGGTCCCACACACATATGCAGAGCCTGGGCTCTGGCTGGAAAGGGGTGTGGGGAGTGACAACCAGTGGAAGGTCCCACTCACAGGCTGGTCCTGGGCTCTGGCTAGAAAGCTTTTTGACATTTTAAAAGAATTTTAATTATTTGTTTGTTTGCTTGCTTGCTTGCTTGCTTGCTACAGGGTCTCACTATGCACTTGGACAAATAGTGATCCTCCTGTCTCAGCCTCCCCAGCACTAGGATTCCAGGTATATGCCATCATGCCTGGTTTCAGTCAACAGCACAACACTCCCTGGGTTCTGGGGGCCCAGCATGGCATGTGGTACCAGGGATCAAGCCCCATTCCTTATGCTTGCCAAGCTGGCACTTAGATTACCAAGCTATCTCTGCAGCCCAAGTTTTGACACTTTAAAAGAATATTTCTATAATTTGAGAATAGGCTTCTTTTTCTCATTTAATTACATGTGAGTACCAGTATGTGTGTATATTACTATACATTCATATTCCTAATTCTCACATAATATGCATTCATACACATATGTTCAATTATATGACATATGCTAGCTCAGATTTGTCAAGCACGCCTGCTTCCTAATATCCATACTACCTTTTGTTTGTTCCTTTTAAAAGTGATACAATAAAATCTTACTATGGTAGTGCGTTGTCCACTGTTCCTTGTAGCTTTCCTGTCTCTTTCTGATTTGTGGTCAGTGCATAGATTACCAGCATGCCACCTTTGTTTGTACTGTTCGCCTCAGGTAAAATTGCTCTTTGGTGTGAATAACCTTTTCCTTTAAAGACTGCTTTGTTTGTACTCAATATTGTTGTTCCAATGCTTTTTTCATTTTACTTGAGCAGTACCTTGCTTGGTATTTTCCTTTCTTCCCTTGCTTCCTTTTTTATTAGGACAGGTTTGCAGTGCATGATGATTTATTTTGGGGAGTCAGTCCAGGTCCAGAGCGCCTTTCATGTCTGTGTCTGCTGTCCCTGCAGTCCGTCCTTGGTCCTTCCATCTCTTACTTCTCTTCCCATTTGCAAAAATCTGTTTCCTTCCCAGTATCTATCTTTAAATTTTAAATTTTTTTCCTTCAAGTTTTGATTTCTTTTGTGGATTATTATGTATTTTAATCTAATTTCAGGTTCCTTTTCTACTTATTTATATCTTATTTACATAAAGTAAAAATGTAAAGTATAGAATGATGTACTTAGATTTTGTGCTATTTAATAGAAATAAACACTAAAATTATGTTTGATTTTTAGAAAGAAGCTCATATGGGGGTCTTAATTTTATGTATGTTTCCACCTTCTTTTGCTATGACCTACCTTCATCTCCTCTGCTCCCTCAATTTCTTTTAATTGGTCAAACATTTGTATCTGGATTAACCTCTGGGACTCATATTAAATATCTTATTATCATTTTAGTGGTTGTCTTTGAAATATTCATGTGCATACTTGGTCCAAAAAAATAAAGTTAATAGCTATTTTACCTTACTCTCAAAGGACTTGGGAATACTTTAGTCCTCATGTAACATCTTCTTATTAAACTTTGGTTTTGCCTCTTACTTTAGTCTCTTATTTAGAAGGCATTTTCAACATGTACACCAATTTTCTACTCAGTATTTCTTTATCCCAATTATGCTCCTTCTTTCCAGCATCCGTTCTCTTCAAAATAAGCAAATATTATTACTTAGTTTTAGTCAAATTTTATGTGGGGTAATCTTGGCCTTTGTTTTCTAAAAATTTTCTTCATTTGTTCTCATTCTTTTACAGTAATTTAGGCAAAGATCATAGCTGACAGTTACTTTCCTTTGGCCCTTTGAAAATATTATCTTTTATTATTCTCATTGCTAATGCAGAGCCTTTTATCACTCGAGTAATTAGTTCTTCATGAATATCTGCATTTCTCTGTTGCTCTAAGATCTTTCTCTTTGGTGTTTTATAGTTATACACATGTGTCAAAAGCTGTAGTTCTCTGCATCTATCAGCGCAGGATTTTGTAGGTTTCTTGAACCGGACTCTTAAACTGTTTGATTCTGTTTGTCTTCTAGGTACTGCATTGCTCAAATTCTCATGGCTGAGGCCAAATAAAGAATATACACAGCTTAGAGGAGGAAGGCTGGGTTGGGCTCACAGTTGTGGGGCATTCAGTCCACGAGTCGTTGGCTCCCAGGGAGGACATCACAGCAGAGGGCGGGTGAGCCATGCTGCTCACTTCCTGGTGTCAGGCAGAGCTCTGAAAGGATCACCCCGCAGGGCACAGCCTGAGAGCCCCACTTCCCCAGGCCTCAGGCCTCACCTCACCACAGGCAGCTCTGAGCCCAGGGGTTAGTCCTCTGAGGAGTGTAGACCCCATGATCCAATGCTCTCTCCAAGAGTCTCTTAATCCATTTAGATTGGCAGTGAAGATAAATGACATGGCCATTCTCATCTTTCCTTATTCTCTCTGATTCCTCCCAGATGTCTTTCATTTTATTGTATTAATGTTTTAATTTAAAACTACATATTATTCCATATTTGGGACCAATGACCAGCTTCATGGTGGGTAGTTGGCAGGTGCACATAACTCCTCTTAGCTCTGGTTTTCATTCTCCTCCCCTTCCCACCCTGATCTCGCTATTTTATTTTTGTTATATTCTAATTTTAATTATATTCTGTACTTTTCACTTTATGTTAAATATATTCTATATTCTTAAATTATAATTAGATTCTATACTCTCAAATTTATTGTATTCTGCACTCTTATCATTCAGTACTATACTCTTACCATTAGATTCTGTACTCTCAAGTTTCCTTTCATGTGCATTCAATGAAGTTTTATTTTATATCTTTTATAAATTAACTGACTTTACCAGAAGATTGTTTTCAGCTTCATGTGTATTTATGGTTCTTATAAGCTGTTACATGTTTTATATAAATATATTTCATACCTATATATGACATCCATATATATACATTCATATATATATATTCCATATATATATATATATATATATATGGAATCCATCTTTATCTTTGCTAATGAAAGTCTTTTTTCCCTCTGTAACTAATTTTTCATGGATATGTACCTTTTTCTCTGTTGCTCTAGGATCTTTCTCTTTGGTGTTTTATAGACTGATTTTTGAATATTTTAGTATTTGTTCCCTGGGCTGCTCTTTCACCAATTTTTCTGTTACTTCTTGGGATTCTGTGCCTAGGATGTTAACTTCCAAAGACAAACTTCACATAAGACTCCTTAGGGTCTTGACTTATCAGATATTTTACTGTATTTGATTGCTTTCTTTTCAAACTTTTCAGAAAGTAATACATTTGTAGTCAGGATTTGCAAGGGAATAGGTCTAACACAATATATATAATTTATAAGATCATTTTGTGACACTCACCCAAAAGTCAAATGCAGAAGAACATAAAGAATCTGATGCAGTAGAGATCCACAATATGCAGCTGACAGCCAGGATCCCAAGGTAGCAGCCCACAGAATCCAGCTGAAGCCCTGGAGCCCACGGCAATGTCTCCAGCAAGTCTGTATCGAGGATCTGCACTGGGAAGGCCCAAAGGTCGGTGGGAGAAGCTAGAACTCCAGTGCCAGCAGGATGAAGAATCTGCACCGCCAGGGATGTAAGAGTTCTGCGCTGGAGCCGGGAAGCCATGCTCAATGCCCAAGAGAACCACAGCCCTCCTCAGCAGCAGCAAGGACCTGCACTCCTCCGACAATGAGAACAGCTGAGTTTCTAGCAGGAAAACCAGTGGGAGAAACTTCTCCGGGAGAACTGGCGGCATGCTGCTGGGAACAGCCCTCAGGTGGGTCAGCCACAGCCAGCACCGCGCTGACTCAGTTCAGCTGGGTGCTGCTATTCTGCAGCAGTGAGTGAATTTTATGTAGTTTTAATCCATATCCCTGTCTCACTTGGGCCCAATGCCTAAAAACAAAGCTCCCAGACCTAGAGGCAGTAACTAAACAGATGCACCAACAAAATAAAAAAACATTCAAAGCATATGCAACCTGAACCGTCAGGACATTCACTGGAACATTTATCATTTTTAGCTTTCTTCTGTGTTATTCTAACTCATCCTCCCACCCCCCACCAAATTGATATTGCTCTTTTTTATCCATTATGCAGAATTTCAATACACATGTGAGAAGCAGGTTCTCAACAATGTAACTTTTACCATACTTTTATATGGACTTCTTTGCATGTAGTAAACAATGGGGTATATTAATGCTTCCTCTAAATTCACATAGCTAAATCCTGTCTTAGGGGGCAGGTTACCCCAGTCTGGTTTATACACTGTCGCTAGCTTTCTCTGTTGCTTCCCTACAGGTCTATATTACCCCTGCTTTTAGTTTCTGAAGAACTTACTGCCTTTGTATTTCCACTGTAAACCACAGTGTGGAAATTACTTTGTGGGGTTTTATGTGTTTTTGTTTTGCATTGTTTTTCTTTGTTTTGAACTAGAAATTGAACTGAGCCTTTAAACTAAGCAGCATTTTCAGCCTTTATTTTATTTTACTTTTAAATTTTTAGATAGTAGCTTGATAAGTCCCTCAATTGCTTGAACTTGTGATCCTTCTGTCTTAATCGCTCAAGTAGCTTGAGTAGTAAGTGTGAACTGCCACGCCTTGCTTATTACCTGTTTTAATTAGTAGTCTCTTAAAATCCATTCATATAATGACTCTCTCTCTCTAAGGGAATATGTATA
Source organism: Octomys mimax (assembly GCA_002564305.1). NCBI lineage: Eukaryota > Metazoa > Chordata > Mammalia > Rodentia > Octodontidae > Octomys > Octomys mimax. The sequence continues at coordinate 5,244 of NDGM011072941.1, forward strand.
GCTATGCCCTCTATGGAAATTAAAAGAAAAAATAATAAGCTCTTTAAGAATCTTCCGATTGAATACAGATGGTAAAGTTCACAGAACTGTGCCATATGACCTCGCCTAGTAATTATAAAAACCAATATAAGTGTGATTCCTATGCATTTACTTAGCAGATATTTACATATATTTCTACCATGCTAAACTCTGACAATATGATGTACAAATTAAGCAAACAGTCCATATAGGCAATCACCAGCCTCGATAGTCAATATTGCCATAAAAATGAGGTTGTTGTTCAATGGCAGACTCTAAGGGACAATTGTAAAAGGAGTTTAGGTAAAACTTCTCAGAGGAAGTAACCTGTAATGGACATCTGAAGGCTAAGAGGAGATGAACCAGGTAAACCAGGGCTCAGGTGTAGCAGGTGGATTTGTTTGCTTAGCAATAAAGAGCAGCATCTTTACTATGGTGAAGGTGTTTGCAGAACTGCCCACACAGGTTATGTTGAGTGAAGGCTTGGAGCCTGGGGAGGAGTGACCAGGGCTGAGGCCCACAAGGGGCCACAGGAGGAACAAACCTGTACATCTTAGGAGAGGCAGGTTTGCATCGATATGGCCCGCCACATTTCTAACAATCCCTTGTTAAGCACATGATGAAAAAGCTTCAATGTCTCAGTGCTTTACACATCACTTAAAACATGTTGGGTTAATTTTGAAGGTACTAGAAAAATCAAGAGACATTAGGCTAATCATAAGGGCTATGGCAAAAACAAGTGGTGACTGACAACTATGGTGAATGTTTACATTTCTAAGATTATAGTAAATGATACGTGGACATTAATCTGCCCCCAAAATATCCCCTGTTGCTTTAAATGCTTATCTCATTGTTTTGGCCACTCTCTAAAGCATGCTCTGGATGCCATGTTTTGTGAGTGTCTTTACAAGATGCGATTAAAAATACAGCTAATATTGCTGCTGAGGCACGACGCACAGAAAGGCAGGCTTGTGAAAATATTATGATGTGTCCTCAGCCAGCCATTCCCAGATCCGGCACCAGGAAACTTCTGGGTCTTCTCCAATATCAAACTGAGTATGAAACGTAAAAGTTTTGAATCAATTCAGAACATCAGGTCAACATGGACGCACACTTACAAAAGATAATTTCTAAAACTGCTTCACAAAGTGCCAAGAAAGATAGGAGAGGGGTGTTTGGAGCAAGGAGAAGTGTTTAGAAGAGGATAAGATTTTTATTTAAACACATATCATATTTTTAATCACAACTTGTATATGGATTTTTAGTTTGGAAAAAACTCACTTGCAGATGGATTTCAAAGGAACTGTGTGGGGTCAGGGATTTCACCTGATCTTGCAATATATAAGGTAAGGAGTTAAGATCTTGGTCTCAGCTAAAAAGATAGCAGTGGAGCTACAGGAAATGGGAACATTCAAGGGGCATTTAGAATTATTTGAAAAGACTTGAGTATTAGTTGAAATTACTCAAAAGTCTAAGTGCCTGCTTAGGCAAGTGCAGACACTGGGGTTCGATCCCTGGTACCACATGGTGCACTGACCCTGGCCCAGGTCCATCTGGCTGGCCCAAATGCCTGTAGTCCCAGCACTGGGGAGGCTGCACAGGAGGATCACTATGAGTCTAAGCTTCACAGTGAGTCCCTGTACCAAATACATACAATTAGGAAAAAATTCCCATGAAATTGGTGGCTGATTCTGAAGTTTCCTAAGCAGCTGCTATCTCTGGAGCTCGGGAAATGATCTGTCCTGGAAGTAGTAGTTTCACTGATTTCTTTGATACTTCTCCTTTCAAGAGATGCAGCTTAGTTTCTTTCCTCCTAAGAATGAGCTGAACTAATGACACCATGATGAGGTGGTATACTTATATATTATGAAGTAATTCCTTAGTACAACCAAATTACTGAATCTCTGTTCACCTGACCTGATCATTAGCATATGTGTGAATGTGTGTGTTGGCAAATTAAAAGTACAATACAGTAATGTTAATTATAGTTACCATGCTCAATATCAGATCCCTAGAATTTATGCATTACATGATTTAAAGGTTGACTGTTTCAATGAATTTCATAATGTTTGATTTTCTATATATAAGTGAGATCCCAGAGTGTTTATCTTTCTCTCCGATTTATTCCACTTAGCATAATGCTTTCAGGGCCCTTCATGTTGTCACAAATGGCAGAATTTTCTTTTATGTGATTGAAAGAACTTACCCTGCATACAATGCATGCATAAATAAGTGTACATAATAGACACACGTGTTTACACATGATACCTGCATATGGATGTATGCACATATACATATTTGGATATTCATATACACATATGTACACACATGTGCCAATAGGTATATGCATACATACACGTTCCTATTTTCTTATCTGTCCATTTATTGATGGGCATTTAGATTGTTTGCATATGTCGGCTATTGTGAGCAATGCTGTAGTTAACCTAAGAGTACAAATTTCTCATCTCCATACTGGTTTTGATTCCTTCAGCTATACACCTAGAAGTGGGGATTGATGGACTGCATGATAATACTAGTTTCAAATTTTTGAACACCCTCTATTTTCCATAAGGTCTGTGCTAATTCACGTTTTTTTGTTTGTTTGTTTGTTTTTGTATTTTAGGGAAGGGTCTATAGGGTGTTCAGGGTCTCACTACTAGATCAAACTCACAGTGATCCACCTGTTTACAGCCTCCCAAGTGCTGGGATTACAGGTGTGCAGCACCACGCCCAGTCTCAATTGCCATTACAGCTTGCCCCAGGGGCGGGGCCAGCACAGCAGGCCAAGGGATTGAACTCGTGGCCCCTGCGCCTATTTGCAGGTGCTTTAATCTGCTGAGCTATTTGGCTGGCCCTCTGATTCACATTTCCACCAATGGTGTGTACAGGTTCCCTTTCCTCTGGTAGCAGCCACCCTATTGGTCAACTAAGAGGATTCATCACAACGCCTTCCAGATGCTTTTTACTGATGCTTTGTGACGTTAAACACCACTTCCTATTCATGCTGGCCATTTATGTCTTGGAAAAAATACCCATATGGCTCTTTGCCTACTTTTAAATGGGACTATTTAGTTTTTTCTTGCTGAGTGGTGAGCTCTCCTGATATATTTTGGAAATTATCCCCCAATGAGATACACCATCTCAATATTTTCTGCCAGCTCAAGACACTGATCTTGTTGATTATTTCATTTGCGCACAAAGGCTTTCTAGTTTGACACAGATCACTTAACTTATTCTTGCTTCTGTTGCTTGTCCATTTAGTGTCATATCCACAGTTATAGTTGCCAAGACCAGTGCGAATGATGTTTCTTCCTATGCTTATCCCATTTTATCAAGTTTTATGGCTTGATATTTAAGTCTCTTTTTTTTAATTTAAGTCTCTTTGAGTCAATTTTTATGATTGATATAATATATGGATCTAATTTCATTCTTTTACATCTGGATATCTTTACATTTGGAATTTTCTCCACATCACTTATGATGAGACTACCCTTTTCCCACTGTGTATTATCCAGTATTAGTTGGCTTTGCATGCATGGGTTTATGTCAGTGTTCTTCATTCTGTACCATTGATCTTTGTGTTTATTATATGCCAGTGCTGTATTGTTTTGGTTCCTATCACTTTGTAACATAGCTTGAAATCAGTAAGTGTAATACATCTAACTTTGTTTTTTTCATGAGATTACATTGAATTCTTAGTGTTTTCTGTGATTCTATACACTGCATGGTGTTACTGTTTCTATTTCTATTAAAGTTCCATTAGAGGGCCTGCCAAATAGCTCAGCAGATTAAAGCATCTGCTTAGGCAGACGCTGGGGCCACGATTTTGATCACGGGCCTACGGTGCCAGCCCGGCCCCTGAGCTGCACTGAGATGGTGATTGAGACTGGGCATGGGGGTGTGCACCTGTAATCCCAGCACTTGGGCTGTAAGCAGAAGGATCACTACGAGTCCAATCTACACAGTGAGACCCTGTAGACCCTGTTCAAAAACAAACAAAGTTCCATCACTTGATCTATAGATAGTTTTGGGTAGAATAGACATTTTAAATAATATTCTCATGAATATTAAGTGTAGGCCGTATTTTCTCATTTATTTATGTCACCTTAAGTTTCTTTCATCAATACTTTTCAGTGTTAGATCTTGTGCCTTCTTTGTTAAATTCATTCCCACATTATCTTTTCAGATGCTACTGTAAGTAGAATTTTCTTGGTTTCTTTTTCAGGTAGTACATTATTAGTGCATAGAAACACTCCTGCATTTATTTGTTTGACAGTTGCTGTGCAGAGTTTTTAGTATCTTCTACACATCGTCTACAGAGATGATTTGACTTTTGTCTGTCTGACCTGTAGGTTATTCATTACTTCTTACCTAATTGTTTTGAGTTAGAAATCAGATGTTATGCTGAGCAGCAGTGGTGGTAAAGGGAACTCTGATCTTTTTCTGCTTTTAGAAGAGATGCTCCCAACTTTTCAACGTTAAGTACCTGTTAGATGTGTGCTTATCTTATGTGACCTTTATTCCCATGGGATACATTCATTTTGTACCCAGTTTATTGTGAGGTTTTATTTGGAAGGAAAACTGAATATTGACAAATCAGTTTCCGCATCTGTCGAGAGTATTGTAAGGTTTTTGTACTTCACTGTGTTGGTGCTGTGTGTCTCTTTCATTGATTAGCATATATTGGATCATCCTTTCTTTCAGAAATCCCAATTGATCCAGGAGCATAAGACTTTTAATGTATTGTTGAATTCAATTGACTAGCATTTTGCTGAGTTTTCATCTTTATTTAGCACTAAAATTGGCCTATAATTTTCTTTTCTTGTATTGTCTTTTATCTTTCACATCAAAGGAATCATGGCCTTATAAAATAAATCTGTAGGTGTTCCATCCTTTTTAATTTTTTTCTTAAGAATTACCATTATTCAGAACAGGGAGATAGCAGGCTAAGTACCTGCCTGACACGTGCAAGGAGCTGGGTTCAATCCCTGATACTGCATGCCATGCTGGCCCAGCCCCGGGCACACCAAGCAGACCACTGAAACCAGAAGTGATGGCACTGCCTATAATCCTAGAGCTGGGGAGGCTGACGCAGGAGGATCATTGCAAGTCTGAGCTGTGCAATGAGCTCCTGCACCAAATACATAAATTAAAAAAAAAAAAACATTGTTCATGAAGTGATTGGTAGAAATACATATCTAGTGAAGTCATTTGAGCTGAGCTTTTCTTTGTTTCATTGTTTGTTATTGTTAATGAGACAGTGTACTCATTACAGGTCCCTTCAGATTTTCTCCCTTTTCGTAATTCAGTTTTTGTAGGTTGGGCCCTCCTGTGCATTTACTGGTTTCTTGCAGACTGTCCAATTTGTGTATGTATAACTGTTCACAGGAGCCTTTTATGATCTTCGGTCTGTGACATCAGATGTCATACCTCTTCTTTCATGTGTAGTTTTGAATATTCTCTTTTTTCTTAGTTGATGAGGCTAAAGAAATATCAATTTTGTTAGTGTTTCTATAAAAGAACAACATGTACTTTGTGATCTTTGATGGTTTCTTTTCTGTGGGCTTTTATTTAATCCTTTCCTTCTACAAAATTTGAGCTTTCATTGTTCTTTCTTCTAGTTCTTGATAGTGCAAAGTTAGAATTTTTTAATTTGAGATTTTTTTCCCCTTCTTGATGGTGTTTTAGCTGTAGCATTGTTCTTATTGCCACTATTTTCGCACCTCATATATATTTTCCATTTTCTTTCAGGATATATTTTCTTTTTTTTAAATTTATGTATTGTATTACAGCGTCTACAGGGTCTTACTATAAAGATCAGACTTGTACTAATCCTCCTGTTTTCAGCCTCCTAAGTGCTAGGATTACAGGCTTGCGCCACCACACCCAGTCTCAATCACTGCCTCAGCATGCCCTGGGGGCGGAGCTGGCATGGCACTCTGGGAATCGAAACCCGGTCCCTGCATCTGCATAAGCAGGCACTTTAATCCTCTGAGCTATCTGGCTGGCCCTTATATTTTCTTTTATTTTTTTGACCCATTTGTATTTTCAAAATGTGTTTTAATGTACACTCTTCTGTGAATTTTTAAATTCTCTTCTTGCTGACATCTCATTTCATGCCATTTTGATCAAAAAGGATTTCTGATGTGACTTTGATCTCAGTTTAATTAAGTTCTGTCTTGTGGTCATCTTAGTCATGGGTCCTCATTGCTGGGACAAAACACCCTCTACCTTGCAGCTTAAACAAGAGGAGGGTTTTGTGACCTCACATTCCTTAGATTCTTAGAGGTGCCAGCCCATGGTCTGCTGGCTCAAAGGAAGAGACAGAATGGGAGCGATGATGGAGGAAGGGAAGGCAGGGAGCACTGTGGAAGCAGAGAAGAAAGTGTCCAGGGCAGGAGACGCCAGTGCCTTCCCAGCCACACCCCTATGACTTGCCCCTAATTTGGTCCTACCTCCCAACAGCAAGACAGATGGCGCCCTACTGTAATCTGATCACTTTTCCAGAGCCCTACTTGGCACATAGAAAAAAGCTCTTCAGGGACATCTACACATGAATCTGCCTCACAAATGATGTATCCTGAAGAACTGTCCATGTTCATGCTTCCAGGAGCGGAACGTGCATTCTGCTACGTGTATGTCTGCCAGTGCCTTCAGTCTATGGGAATGTTCAAATACACTGGGATTACAGGTGCGCACCGCCACACCCAGTCTCAATGGCCATCTCAGCACGCCTCAGGGGCAGGGCCGGCACGGTAGGCCCAGGGATTGAACCCCTGGTCCCTGCGCCTGCTTGCAGGTGTCATTTATTTCTTAAAGTCTTAAAATCTATTTTTGTCCAATATAATTATAAGCACACCCATTCTCTTTTTCTTTTTTAAAATATATTTAGTGCTCGGTCTACAGGATCTCATTAAGTAGATTGGACTCAGTCATCCTCCTGTTTTCAGCCTCCCAAGCACTGGGATTACAGGGACTTGCCACCATGCCCAGTCTCATTCGCAGTCTCAGTGCACCTCAGGGGCTGGGCCTGCATGGCATGCCTGGGATCGAATCCCAGTCCTTGAGTCTGCCTAAGCAGGTGCTTTAATCAGCTGAGCTTTCTGGCCAGCCCTCATGTATTCTCTTTGGACATTCATTTTGCAAACAGTATCTTTTTATTATTATTCTTTTGTTGTCTGTCTTTGTGTGTCCCTAAAGTGAGCCTCTTTTAGGCATCCAGTCATTGCATCTTATTCTGTAAACAATTTTTCACTTTGTCAGTTTTGGTTGGAGAATTTTACACATTTACGTTTAAAGTAATTTTTATAGGTAAGGCCTTGCTGTGACTATTGTATTGTTCTCTTTCTATCTTATAGTTCCTTTGTTTCTGTTTCTGTTTTGTTTTATTCATCTTGTTCTTGTTTTGCTTTGTGATAATGACTTTGGTGGTTGTATGTTTTCATTCCTTTATTATAATAACTTTTGTGTCTACTATAGGGTTCTTCTGTTGTGGTTGTCATGTAATATATAAAATGTCTTATAACTTCATATTTTAAGTCAATAACAATTTAAATTTGATAGTGTATGAAAACCTTACGCTATTAATTCTTCTTTTCCTCCACATTTTGAGTTGCTATTGGAGTTTACATTTGTTTTATACCATCTGACTGTAGTCAAAACCAAATTCTTATATCTACAACACATTGTTTAGAACTTTTAAACAGGATTTAAAGTCGTTTATGCACCACCATTACAATAGGAGAGAATTCTAATTTTTTGGGTGAGATTTACACATTCAGATGTTTTTATACTAAGCCTCCAAGTTATGCATGAGTTCCATTCCGGAAGAATGTTCATGATTTAGAGCCACTCATAAGTCCAGAAAGTAAGCCTTACCCTTGACACAAAGGTGCAGTGAGCGCGGCTTTGCCCCTCCCACGTCAGCCTTCCCTCACGTCAGCGGCTTCGCCTCGCTTCCGGCCACGTCAGCTGCTCCTTCTTCTGCTTCCGGCCACGCTGGGTTCTGACTGCGCGCTGTGCTGGTGCACCCTGACCTGCCCCGCAGCGAGCAGGACACGGCAGCACCGACGTGGCAGCGTGCAGCACGCACGTGAGCTAGTCCCCCTACTTGTCTACATCTAAGAATGGTGGCAACGTGAGGTTTGTTCATACCTGTGACAGTTTGGAACCCAGATGTTCGCATGTTGGGACTTGCTGTGTTGATGCTTTTAGTGCCTTCCCACATGAGGCTGAGAAGCCCCGTGGAGCGTTCCTTGAAAGACAGGTCTCGGGGTGACAAACTCCCTCAGCTTTGTGTGGGAAAGTCTTTACCTGGCCTTCGTGTTTGTAGGACAGCGTCCCTGACTACTGTAGTCTTCAGAGACAGATTTTGAAGCAAAGACTTTCTCCAGTCTCACCCCGGGTTCTGGAGGGCCAGCTGGCATTGTCCACAGGCAAGGGAGCTTGCTGTTAGCTTTCCAGTTGGGTGGGACTGCCAGTTTACTCTGAGAGTGGGTGGAAGTGGCTGAATTCCTAGGGCAGGAAAAGGATCTTCATGTTTTCTGTAGTAAAGAGTTTTTTTATCCATGTCTTTAGTCATTCATTATTAATGCTCATTAAATCCAGCGTGTTTCCTGGCCACACTCTTCTAGGTCTTAGGACCTGCCTTTCACAGTAAGTACAGCCCTTCTGCAGAAGAAGCCGGAATTCTCAGGAACTAATTACTTGGCAAAATTCACATGTATAATACTAGCAGTCTCTGATTTACAAAGATGGACATTTTTTTTCATTGTTCAGCAGCTTAATGGAAAGCAGGGTCAAAACATGAGGGGCTTAAGTACAAACATACTAACCTTTTTCTGTACATGTAGTGTTTTTCTACAACTACTTTGTGAATTCATAGCCTCATTATAACTATATTCTACAAAGAGCATTTAAAGAAAAGGCTAATACTAAAGAGTATGAAAATTACTTACTACATTTGCTAACAAGCACATTTATCCTGGCACAGAAGAAAGCTCATCTTATTTTGTCAGTTATCATTCTGCAGGCATAAAATAAAATGATGCATAACCTTTCCGTGTGTCTCTTCTCTTTAGACTTCTCCAGCAAAGGCAGTAAAGCAATGCAATATATGTATGCAGTAAAGTAACACAATCTATTTATTTCAATGCAACATAACTGAATTACATTTTAACGCTGTTGTGATTTTTGAATGCTCGCAGCCTCAGATGTCATCACTTAAGCTCGTGATTGTGCCTGCAGCTCCTCCGATGAGAGAGGCCAAGAAAGCAAGTCCTTCTGGGCCTTCTTGCTCTTCAGACCACATGAGGACTCTTGGCATCTAGTCTGGAAATTTGAAGCACAATTGCTTCTGTTTTTGCCATGAAATTTGCCTCCCTTCTGCCAGGGAAAAGATTCCAGCAAAGCTGTTCTTTGGGAAATCTATAAATGGCAAAAGGAGAAAATCTGAAAACGACCTGAAAAGAAATGTGATGTTCTGAGCATTCTTAAGTGGTTAATAAATGAAAATAAATGCTTTTATATTTTTATGATGAAAGCACCAAGTCAAAATATATATGCCTGTTCACAGTGTGTTCAACATGTTGTGTTGCATTTTAATAATTAGATAAGATTTTTATACCAGAGAACTTCAAAGTGCACATGTATGTTCTTTTTCAGGGTCAGTTCAAATAATCCCTGTGCTATAAAGCTCTCTCCCTCAACATGGACTAGTCAGGTCTGCTATCAGTATTTTCCCTTACTTTATACATACTTTTCTTAAAATGCATTTATCATAGATAAATGTCTTCCCATAGATTTTGATTCTGATGAAATACAACGAGATCCTTGGAGCTGATCTATGTGGCCTGACTCATTCCATACTGATGCATGTACCAAAATATTACACTGTCTTCTGACAAGTACTAGGGAAGCGGGGCAAAGCCTTTTCATAGACTTATGTGGTGAATTTCTGGTCATTCAAGAATATCCTGGGAGGATCATTTAATGATGTTTCATGTTAAAAAAAAAAACATCAGAATTTTCAATTGTTGACCTCAGTCGTATCATGGTGGTATGTTTTCTTTCAGACTGTGAAAAGACATGATAGCCATTTCCTGTCCCACTCATGTGGCATAAGCTGCCTTAGTAACCCCAGTAGTGTCCACGCCTGACTCAGTGACTTCCTTCCTCAGTGAGGCTATATTTAATCCTAACAAAAACTTTTTTTAGGAGCTTCCTACACAGGGTTAAATATAGAGAAAATTAATACTGCCTTCCAAGAGAATGCAAAAGTGGGGGCCAATTACGAGTTTTGAAGAGCACATAGTGTCCTAGGTGTGTAGAATTAAATCTGAAGGAATGTGCATGTCCTCGGCTCTTGTGGTGGGTCATCCTGGCTGTTGTGGCCTTGTTGTGACTGGTGACTTTCTCACATCTCGGCTTGGGCTGGCCTTTGTCCAGTACTTCAAAGGCTGCATGTTATAAAGCAAACCAGACAGGCTCTGTCAAAATAACTGGGTCTGGATTCCTGTATGTGCCATCACCTGTGCACCCTGAGGTAAACTCAGTTTCACCTAGGAAAAGGGAAATAGTGACACTAGAAATAATAACAGTACCCTCTTCCAAAGGGTTCAAGAGGATTAAAGGTGATACATTTTTCAGTACTTAAGGTCTTGCCAGTGAGTGCTTGATAAGGGAAACCCTTCCCATTATAGCCATGTACAGACAACACACACCCAACAGCAGTGGAAAGCAACATGATATGTCCTATGCACACTGGCTCCTTCAGGCTTCAATAAATCCTTAGCACCCATTGACACAAAAGGCAATGCAGAGTATTTAAAAATTAAAAGTAAAGTGTGATGAGGGGAAGAGAAGCCATGAACAAGCTGTATAAGTAAATAATAGCTCACAATAGAAAATGACACAAGCTCTGAAGAAATATAAAACAAGCACGAGGGAATAAGATTCGCTAGAGAGCACTGTGCATTTAAAAAGGGAGATCAAAAGATCTGTTTTACTATTTTCCATTATCTATCTTTTATTTTGCTCTTCATTTATATTGGAAGGGGACCGAGAAATGGGAATGGAGGAGGAAGGGAAGAGAGAAAAATAGGTTAAAAAAAAAAAAAAGAATAGTGATGTGCTGTGTACATGTGTCAAGTCCCTATGAAGAATGTGTTCATGGCGTACTACAAACATGTACTGATTTAAAATTGTTTTTAATTAAAAGACCCTAGTTTTATCTGTA